>JAOTRH010000018.1:15666072-15689371 GCA_034768845.1 Heliamphora exappendiculata | reverse complement strand
AAAAATTCTAATTAAAGAATTCTTAAGTGTTTGAACATTTTGAGATAAAAGTAATTTCTTTTTGGCTAAGGTGTCAATTTAGATTGTTCAAAATGTGTTAACACTTTCATTTTGGAAATATAAAATATTATCCATTTAAAATCATTTATTTTTAGAAAATGAATTATGAAAATCATCAAGGTCAAATTAAAAAGCCCTTTGGCTAATAATATGTATTTTTATTTATTAGTTTATTGCAATTTGTATGTACAAGGTTGTGCCTCTTATGATGATTCTTTTTAATGCATTTAGTCATAGTTTTAAAAAACGGCAGTTATCATTATGTAATGTTGTTATGTAACGGTTTCGATGGGCTTAGTTGCCAGTTGCAGTCGATTTTTTAGTGTCAAGAAAATTCTCAGGTGTAACGGCCTTTCCACCATCCGTAACTGGCGTAATGGTAATGTAACGAGCATAATGGCTCGAAATGGCGACGTTGCTGCCATTACGGCTTGTGTAATGGAATTTTAGCATGTGAATTTTTGGTTTTGTTTTTTCATCGACAAACCTCACGTCTTCTATTATTTTCAACTTATAATTATTTATAGTAGCCTGACAGATCAGTGACTACTTGGGCGTGGTGGGATTTGCCTCAAATCTCTTGAATTTCACAATAATCGGCTGATTTAGGTCTTTGTTTTAAACTTTCGACTCTTCAATAGGTTCATTCTTTCATTTTTATTAGTCCTTCAAGATTTATATTTGCTAACAGTCGAATAATGTGTTTGATTCTTGAAGATCCAACATTTATGAATTTGATTTTCTTTATACTTGGGAAGTGGGTAGAAAATATGGTGGTTGAGTTTTCAACTGCTCAAATGCTTTGTTTTAAATTTTTTTTTTTCAAGATTCATACTTGTTTACATCCCAAAAAAGCCCTTTTTTGTTTTAAAAATAGATCTATACAAATTGAAGTTAGAACAACTATATAATATTTGGAATAGTGAATTCGAAATTAAAATTTAAACAACAAATCAAATGATGGGCTTTTGTTTATACAATATTTTATAGATGTTAAAAACTTAAATGACATTTAAGTTGTCCATTTTGAATTTGTAATTCAAAAATTCTTAACTACTACATAAAAAGAATTAAAATTGTTTATTAGAAATAGACTATATAGTAAAAAAAAATTAGAACATATGTTGAATCATGTATAAAAAGTAGACAAAATTCACCAAAAATCATTTTAAGCTCCAATAAATATACTTTTGGAATAAAAACATGTGAATTAGTTATTTTTTAACGAGTTGTGCAAAAAATAAAAAATTTCACGGCTTCGGTTATTGCAACCGTTACGCTATGACCGGTATGCCTAGAAATCGCGTCACCACTATGACCGGTATGCCTAGAAATCGCAACCGTTATTGCAACCGTTACTGCTACTGCCATTTAAAACTATGCATTTAGCTACTTATACAAAAAATGGAAGTACCAGAAAAGGTTCTTGTTCTTGTAACTTTTATGTGCAGTCGACAGTATAGTAAAGAGTGATATTAAGGGTGGTAAATCTTTTGGTGTGGCTATTGTCAAAACATGAGATGATGGTGATGGATTGAATGGGCTTCTGAGAAGATGGAAGAGCAAACAACATTGAGCCAAGGAGATCTTGACGTGTCTATGCTGGAGAGTAGGGCAATCCAAACTCCATTATTGCATGTAAGGTACAATGATGTGAAGGGTGATCGCATAAAGAGTAGACATGGAAGGTTAGTGGTGGAGATAAGAGGTGAATTTTTTATTTTTTTATTTTTAACTTTTTCTAGACTCGCCAATGTAATTGATTAGACTGGAGATTCTTGAGAATTTCTCTAATCAACCCTCTCACTGTTGGAATTTTTTGGATTGAATATCCACGGAGGTCATGGATTTGGGCATGGAGCGCATGAAGGAAGTTTAGAGATTAACACATAGTAGACTGTTTTGTTAAATGAGCCTATAAATTTAGGTGGATGAAGCCACTGTTGTTATTGGATGCATAGAGAGTTCCTGATCTTATAATACCTATTCAACTGGTGTATGCGTAAGCTTTTATCAGTTAACCACAATGAAGGGGTGATTTAGGAGGATGATTGCGTGTAGAGTCAGAGCCAGATGGACGGAGGGAAGAAGCAATGGTGTCCAGTCCCAAAAAGTGTATCAGATTAATTGAACATTTTGGAAGATGGTTGTAATTGCACTTTAGAAGAGGGTCAATAAAAATTACTTATTTGGTGAATTTGTGAAGTTGGAACGAGGACACGGAGATGAATATTTACTAATACACTACCGAATGTTTACTAATACAACACTGAATATTTACTTACTTCCTTTTTGTGGAGCTCTTGTATAGGATAACATTCCCGTAATGCCATTTTTATAAAATCTATCTTAAAAATAATACAACACCGAATAAGAGATGAATAAGCCTGTAATTTTGGGAGGTTAGGACACGTATAGAAGATATAGTGAATGATAGTTCTACGATGGCTTGGCTTTCTGGAACTTAGATAACTAAAGCACTGTACTAGAGGCTATTGTATTTGAGTTGTAAGACTGTATGCTTGTGAGCTCATTTCCTGAATCATGCTTTCACATGTTTCTGGGTTTCAGTTCTCATGAAATTGCAGAATGTGTGTGATCTTCTTTGTTATCTGTGGGCTAGTTCATGCCGCATGGATCGATTTAATTAGTTGAATATTTTGGACTTTTTAATTACCCAGGTATTGTTTGGCCTGGCCGTGTGGGTTGTGGGAGGATTATTTTAAGTAGGCTAGGTTTAAGTATTTTTTTTTTTTGAATCTCTTGCAAGTTGCTAGTGCCTTCCCCTTGTATTGTGTATGCAGAACTCGAGCTCAGATGAATATTGATATGGATCCAGTATGATATCACATTATTTTATGGTAATGAAAATTATAAATGGCTTACCGAAAAATGGTTGGTCGAGATTATGTATAGGAGCATTGTTTGCTATTGTCCTAACTGATGAATGACTTTAGATTAAACTGATTGGAGAAGGATGTGTAGATGACGCAAGTAGTTGAATTAAGACTTTGGTGAGTTGACTTTTCGAACACCAGCTCTAGTAAAGAACAATTTCCGATGGCCTATTAGATGTATTTCCACATTATAATATCTGCTTTAAATGTGCAAAATAAAATAAATTTTTGATTGTAAAACTAATTTGTATTTGGATTCATATAGCCAATGGAGTTAGGACGCATTGCTTGGTTTGGTTTATATGACTAACTTGTTTCTTAATTTGGTTAGTTTTTTGTAATTTCTTCTATTCGTCTATATTGTTTTCCATGCTCTTTCATGGGAAATAAAATTGTATCTGTTCATAGTTTCTTTAGATACCACCTTACACTTGGTTTCTAGTTACTCTGCTGTTATTTGAAAACAGGAGCTTTGCAAGATGTTCTCCATTTGCATGATGTTCTTGCTAGAGTTGCGTTGGCCCGGTTGTGCCATGCGATATCTAGGGCTCGATCATTAGATGGTAAGAATGTTTGAATTTCATTCAACCAGTATGTTTATCTCTAAATGAATGTATAGTCAATACAGTCTTACTTTGTGTATCTACAGAAAGGCTTGACATTAAGTCTCAATTCAATTCTATACTCTATCAACTTCTGCTTGATCCCAGTGAAAGAGTTTGTTTTGAAGCAATCCTCTATGTGTTGGGAAAATTTGATAATGCTGAGAGGTATTTATTTGCACTTCTAACCTTGTGCTTTTCTTAGAATTTTTTGTTTCTCATCATTCATCGGCAAAATCAGAACTACATGCTATTAAGAAAATTTTGTATTCTTTCCTAGCTTTTTTTCTTCCTTTGTATATACACACACCCTTTTGTTTAAACTTTTTGCATAGGCTTACTCTTAGTTTTCTTCAGGACTGAGGAACGAGCTGCTGGGTGGTATCGGCTAACCAGAGAAATTCTTAAGCTTCCAGAAGCACCGTCTGTATCCTCAAAGGGGGCTGATGATGACTCAAAAGATTCACTTCCTCCAAAATCTGCTAAAGAGAAATCTCAAAAAACAAGGCGTCCACAACCACTTTTTAAACTTGTAATGAGAAGGTTCAAGTAGCTCTTAATATATCAGCTCTCTTCACCTATTGCCATTGTTTTTTTCATTTTCAGTTGCTAATGTGCATGAAGAAATTCTGTTTTATTGTACCATTATTTACTTGTGTTGTTGATATGAATTTTACCTGAAACTTCATTTTTCAACCCCTGATTTTGCTTCAGGTTAGAGGGCTCTTTCCGTAGTTTTTCTAGGCCTGTGCTTCATGCAGCAGCAAGAGTTGTGCAGGAGATGGGTAAAAGTCGGGCTGCTGCTTTTGCTGTAGGTCTACAGGACATTGATGAAGTAGCTCATGCTAATGAATATAATGATTCACTTGATGAATATGAAAACCCACTAGCTGAAGGTAATAGGTTTTTTAAACTTGATGATAGCGTTAAGCCATTAACACCTTTCATTTATGCTTATTCTTACTTGAGCTTCTAATGATTCTTGTTTTCAATTTTACGTTGTTGTGCAAGATTTCATTATAGTACATCTTAAACCTCACCTTAAATTTCACTGCAGTTTGTTGGTGGTGACCGTACCGAACTGTTTAAGGCATCCTTTTTTCCTTTGATTTTTTTTCCCTGGCGAGGTGGTTTTATTTTTTGCTTTGTTTTTTTTGGGCTGTCAAACTGTTTTATAGTGTGTTCAAATTGAGCACCATTCCCTTGGAACTTTGCTTAGTGGCATAAATTACTGCAGCAGGTTATGAAACTCGTAAATTCTTGAGGCATTCCAATTCTAATTGATATCTTGAGATTGATGTCTTCGGAGGGCTCTTTCATGAACTGTCTTTATTGGTAACAAATCAATTTCCATTCATAAAGTGGAAAGGGTTTAAAGCTTTCATGGTGCATTATTGCATTCCTTAAAAGAGTATCAGTGTGGTTAAGTCCTTCATTGGTGATTCTGTGCTGGTTTGTCCTGAATAATTAACGAGGGCTTTGTAGCAAGTAGTAACATTATTGTTTAAATGTATTTTGAGGGTTTGTGGTATGGCGTTGTTTGTGATATGTCAATGGAACGCTTTATGATGTCATATTCTCTATATTTCGTTCATTTTGTTTCCCCTTGGTTCAAGTGATTGACAGAGTTTTTGTTTTCACGTTAGTTCTTGTCATGTGATGGTGCCTGTAACGGGTGTTTCAGCTAATATGGTGGGCTGATAATGTCCTGATATGCGATACATGTCTTCCCTATCAGCCGATATGTCTGTGAATACATTTTGTTGTGTAACCAAATTGTTACCTTAAAAAATATTATGTATCGGACGATACAATACACATTGATATTTAGATCTCAAGACTAGTAACAGTAATGTTCAAATGTATCCTGAGGGTTTGTGGTATAATAATGGAACATTTTATGAAATTCTATTCTTTATTTTGTTCATTCTTCTTTCCCCTTAGTTCCTTATTATTATTATTACTATTGTTGTTATTTAGGCATTCGAAGGGTTGCTTCTGTATCTACTGGAACTGGCAGCAAAGACACGATTGCAAGTTTATTAGCTTCATTAATGGAAGTAGTGCGAACAACCGTTGCATGTGAATGTGTTTATGTTCGGGCTATGGTAATTAAAGCACTAATCTGGATGCAAAGTCCACATGAATCCTTCGATGAACTAGATTCCATTATTGCCTCAGAGCTCTCTGATCCAGCATGGCAAGCAACATTGTTGAATGATATTTTGCTCACTCTGCATGCTCGTTTTAAGGTACCTAGCAGTCATCAAATAAAATTCTGTTCAAAGGTGTGAATGTTTTTTGTTCATAGCCTTCATTTGTATCCTTTGTCATGGTATACGTTGCATTGCAGTTAGGTAATGGGTGCTCTCTAGTAATATTCGCCTGCCACTTATGATAATTTGTACTATTCTTCTCTCCTCTATTTAGTTCTGTTATTCATACCTGTAAGAAGTTATCAAATGCTATCAAAATCAACCTCTTGGTTGTGCTGTAATTGGTGGATGCTAGCATTGATGCAATAGCTTTGAGAGATGAACAAGAAGTCAGATGAGCTCAACTACGTTCTACCCTTATTATTTGCTATTGGTTTCTAGTAACTGATGCAGGAAAATTTTCATACATTGTTTGTGTTATATCCTTAACTTCTTTGCTTACTCATTTTGCTGGATTTTTTACATTTGACCTTTTAGCTGATCCTCAAAATTTTCCCCATTGTGTTGCACAATCTAGTTTGTTACTTGTTGACGTATCCATGCATCCTCATCTAATTTTGGATTTTTAACTGAATCTGCGTATACTTCAATTAGAGATTTGATGGGTCCAACACCAAAATAAACAGCCATACCCAAGTCCATGTAACATAATTTACCATGTATTGCAAGTTTGCATAATGAAACAATGTTGAAGTTCTGTCATATCTGATCTTATTTAATCTGACTTTCATTTTAAAAAAAAATAAAAATCAAAACTGGAAAGTACCTACAAGTTACAACTGAAGGGATAAATTGAGAGGCAACTGTCTGATGCAAATCCTTGCATGTAAGTAGTAGTTTAAAGTTGTCTTTTGTGTTGGTTTTCTATTGGTTAGAACACGGGTATTTTGGTCATTTTGGGCTAGGAAACTTCATAGTTCCAGCAGAATCAAAGTTGGGTTTTTCTGGGATGTTTTGCATTTTTTTAATTTATAAATATAAGTAATGTTTTTGGGGTTTTCGTTAGGTATATTTTATTTTGGGGGTTTATGTGCAAGTTTTAAGTTGGCTTTTTGAAGAAGCTTCTAAACTTTGTTTAAAAAGGGTTAGTCAGTCCGTAGAGAAATATAGCCTTTTCTGTGAGAAATTAAGTAGAGAATCACTGCAGCAATCCGAGAACTCCAAACCAGATAGGGGCATGAAGAATTGGAGGCTAGGGTTTGAGGATTCACCTCCCGTGGGGCCTATGGGTCCCTCCTTTGCCTGCTGTATGTGTGAAAAGGCTGGCAAAAGCTACTCACTTTCTGTTCTGATCTGGAGAGCTACCAAATTCAAGTATTTCTTTTGGATTTGGAAAGAGGCATCAATTGGTGCCTTAATCTTGGTTCTAGCTGCTGTAATATGTCTCTTGGTTCTAGCGTGCTAATATCATATTGTAACACCTGTTTGTGTTCAAATCTTGTTCTATTTTCTGATTCCAAGTGTTAATAACTTCATTTGCTGCATCTATCTGGACAACAGGAATCACTTGGTGCCTTAATCTTGCTTCTTGCTGCTGAATTATGCCAGAATATTATGTTTCTTGTTTCTAGCATGCTAATGTCATATTGTAGCAGCCATTTGTTTTTGTTCTGTTTCCTGATTCCAAGTATCGAGAATTTTATTTGCTAGATCTATCTGCCTATTCGCTGCATCCGTTTGTGTCAATTTGGTATAGGGGCCTATCTATTTGCATCAGATTGGTATCAGAGCAAGTTCTGTCCTTTGGGATGCTGCTTGATTGTGTTTTGATTATTTTGAGTTGCTCTAATATGACTACAATGTTTGGCTCTAGATGAATTGGCCCTAGGGGTAGAAATTGTTCAACTATCCAAACTTTGAGTTAGTCAAAGGCGCAAACACCACACTTTTAGACAGTTGGTTGCTCGATCTTATAGTCGACAAGTGGAAGAGCGATGCTCATATCCTTGATTTTGATGGCAATGTGGTGTCGAAAGAATTTTTGGATGGTTGGAGAGCATTGAAAGTTTGTTTTGGGTCAAAAGATGTACGTGAAGAGAAGATAGTGAAATCTGAGAAGGAAAAGCTGAAAAGGACAAGTTGACCGACGGAGATAAGGGGAAAAGTTAAATTTAGAAAATGGGACAAGATGAAAGAGAAGTTGAAAGCTCAACTTTTCACCATTTTTGACTCCATATTACTTGGAAGCTATACATTGTACATTGTTGGACCCTAAGAAGCATGAACACTTGGAAGCTATATATTGTACATTGTTGGACCCTAAGAAGCATATACACTTTACGTACGAGCCATATTGTGTTGGATACTAGTGTCGGATACTCGTATCGAACACTCTTCGGATACTTCTAAAAGCGACATTTCTTAAACATGTCTTAGTTAAAAAATTGAATTTATAAGACCAGACATTTTCCCGACATTTCGTGGACACTTAGATTACACTTCTTGAACCCTTCAAATATGTCCTATGTGATTAATCACTTCATATAATAACGCTTTGAATTTCTTGAAAAGCAACTTATGCACACTAAATACATTTTTAAACATCTATAAGATTAAATATATAATCTTTTAACATAATTAGTGATAGGTTTCCTTTTTTATTTCCTTGGAATAAATTATTTATATATTTGATATATAGTAAATATATAAACATATAAATTTTTGACGTGTCTCAAACGTGCTATGTCCTTCATTTTTTAATAATCAAAGTGTTGGCGTGTTCATGTCGTGTTCGTGTTCGTGTCCGTGTCCTGTTGCTTGTTTTTCTCCATGCTACTAAGGTTGGGCTATTTCATGTCATTCTATTGAATAAGTGACCAATGCTACGTTACTCATTAATTCATCTACAAAATCTACAACAACCAATGATTACTCAACAACCGTATCAAGAGCAGAAACATTTGCTTCTGCGACATCATCTCTTTGAACAACATAAGCTATTAGCAAAACCACAAAAATATTTTTAAGCATTGTGATCAATTGCACCAGGATCCATGTATGGGGAGGGAAATGCAAATAGAGATGATTCAAGCCACGTGTTTAATGAGTCTCAAGTTGGAGATAGGGATATTTGTTTTTTCTTAAGGATAGGTACTAGTCAGAAGTGGAAGAGCAAAAAGGAAGACCTGTGCATAGAATTGTGTTGGCATCAAATGGAAATCCGCATGGAGTTGAGTTCTTTTTAACTGAGGCGAGAAATATGCAAATTCAATGTATGCAATAGTTGCCTTATGTTGGCTTTTTGGAGCACGAGCACTTTGGTCATTTTGGGCTTGGAACTTGTTAGTTCCAGGGGTGATTCTATTGATACCTAAAAAGTGTCCAAGTACACCTATTTTAATTTTATTTTTTGTTTTTTTTTGAATTTTGAAAAATTACCATTAGGGACAAAGTCCTATTGGTTTATTCCTCCAAGTCCCAACATTCCTCTTCCCTCTTCCCCAGCTTCGACCAGCAATGGCCGCCATCGGTCACCCCTCCTCCACCCTCCATGGCCATCGTAGATCCTCCCTCATCCTCTTCCTCCTTTTCCACCCTTGACCCTCGCGCGACCTTTTCGCGACCTTCATGTTGTCACGTTGTTATCTCTTAGAAATTCCTGACGGGCAAATGGTCAGTTGCTGCCTATTTAAGAAGTACAAACACTTCTACGAAGAAGGCGTGTTATGGCGGACACCGTGTCGGACATGACAATCCTTGGACACTCGTCGGACACTCCTTAGTTCATGTCTCACATTTTTTTAAGCGAGTCTTAATTAAATAAATTAATTTATAAAGTCACACTTTTTTGACACTTGACGGACACTTCAATGATACTTTTTGAACTCTCATAACATGTCTTATGTGATAAATTTCTTTATAGAAACCATACTGGGTCTGGCGGAGCGATGTCATGACTGTCAGAAAATCACTAGATTTGATGAGGCACGACTCGGAGGAAGAGAGAGATCCAGCTTTTAGGGAAGTAAGGGAATGATTTTCCATTCTCCGAAACACAAATGATGCACACTAAATATATTTTGGACATTTATAAGATGCAATATAGCCTATATAGGGCTTTTTAATTTTATTTGATACATGATCTATTTTCAATTACCACTGTATAAATTGTTTACATATTTGAAATATAATACATATATAAAAAAATAAATCTTTTACATGTCCTAGACGTGTCGTGTCTTGTTTTTTTGAAAATTAACATGTTGATGTCTCCATGTCATGTTGGTGTCATGTCGCCTGTTCGTGTCTATGCTACTTAGGTGGCTATCGAACAATTGCCATTTGTTCGGTTGGTGCCTGCCTAACAACGGACATCTGATCATTCGGTGTCTACTAAACATTACTTGCATCACCAAAATCTTTTTGCAAACAAGTGGATTGGTTGGTGCTCGCTGAGCAAATGGCATATGTTCTACTGGTCTTTGTCGAACATATGCCATTTGTTCGGCACTGGTTTGCTGGACGATGGTCGAATGCGAAATCAATTAGAAGGGCATGGGAAAGACGGGAGGAGGAGGGGAGACTGGGAGAGGGTGATGGTAGGGGAGGGCTGGGGACAATGGCAGAGGGCGCGCGTTCACCACCTCCCTCCTCTCTCTCTTTGTAAAAATTGAAACCCAAAACTTAGGTCAATGGACGTGTCATGGCTGGTTATGGAAGGGTGAAGGAGGTCGAGTGAGATTCGACAACATTGGGGGAGGGTGGGGAGGGGTTGGACGTGGTTGTCGGCAGTGGCCGGCGCTAAGGAATATGAAGGAGAAAGGGATTAGATATAGGAGTTTGTCCTCTTCAGTAATTTCACAAAGCAAAAAAGGAAAAAAAGCTAGGTGTACTTAGACCACACCTAGGTGTAAATTGAAGTACCGTAGTTCCAGTTGCGTCTACGTTATATTTTAATCAGATCTTTGCGTGGAATTGTTTTTGGGATATATGTAATGTTTTTGGGGCTTCAGGGAGACATTGTGTCTTTTGGAGGTTTTGAATTGGTTTCTTGAAGAAGCTTATATTATAGGCATTGTTTAAAAAGGGCTGGTCTGCGGAGAACTGGGATTTTTGCTGAGAAGGAAAATGCAGACTTAAGTGCAGTGTAGTAAGCTGAGAGCTCCAAACTAGCTTGGGTTTTGAAGATTTGGAGTCTAGGGTTTGAGGATTACTGGTCCCTCTGATGCTGCTGTATGTGCGAAGAAGCTAGCAAAAGCTTCTGTTTCATTAGTTGTCCAGATCTGGAAAACTACCAGATTTAGGTTCCTCTTGAATCTGAGAAAAGAGGCATTACTTGGTGCCTTAATATTGGTTCTAGCTGGTTTATTATGATAGAATACTATATTTCTTGCTTCTAGCGTTCTAATATCATATTGTAGCATCTGTTTGTGTTCTGATCTTATTCTATTTTCTGATTGCAAGTATCCAGAACTTCATTTGCTGCTTCGACTTGCCTATTTTCTGCATCGATTGCATCAACCTGGAAGAAAGGCCCAAATATTTGTGTCACTGTCTCTTGGTTTTGTGCTATGATCTTGAATTTCATCATGATAAAAATTGTTAACAATATTTAAAACTTGTTTCACTGTTTAGAAACATGTTGATAGGTGGAAGATGTGTATTGTATTCAGTCATCAAGACCATTTAAATACAAAATAAAGTATTGTTGGCATATATTTTACTTTGGTGATTAATTTGCATGTTTTCTGCATGAAGTATGTAACCAGATAGACTTGAATGATTTTGAGATTGGCATTATTGCTGTTGAAGGTATTAATTTTCTTGTATTATACTCATATCATTACTTCTATTCATATAAGTATAGTATTTTATATTAAATGTACTATTCAGTACTGTATTCTACTGACTATTGAATTATGCTTGTCACTTGGCATTTGGGAAGACAGGCTTGTGATAGGACTGAGTGGCTGCCCCACTTAAAAGACTCGTTAGCTCTTAAGTTCTCTAATGTCAGTTTTCCCTGATGGAAGATGTTACCATCCTGGATTCCTCTATGAAAGAATTGGTCTACTGTCTACATAAGTCTACTACTTTTGTGCTACTTATGATGAACTAATGGAAGATCTGTACTTTGCTTGTGGTGGAAGACAGTCGGGTCACCTTTATATCTACTTTGCTTGTACTTGAAATGTTGCTTGTGTGTGGAATGTAGTGAAATCTTTTGCTTGTTTTAGCTTGCAAATTCCTATCTGTTTTTCTTTGGGCTTTGCCTGAAAGGAAACTTGTTTTGGGGGGTCTTTTTGTTTGCGGGTATATGGAGGTATTTGGAGGTTTTCAAGGGAAGGAAAGGAAGCATTCTGGAGGGTATTTTCAGATGTTCCCGAAGTTGAGGATTATATAAGGTTCTTGTGCTGAACTAATGAGAAGTAGGATGCCATTTGTTGTTGTTGGGTTTTTCCTGCACTTTCTGTTGATTTCAGTTGAGCAATCCACGTGTTTAAAGGAAAAAAGTAAAGAAGGTTAAACATTCATTGTAAGATACAGTAACTGACAAATTTTTGTTCCAGATAGTTTCCTTACAGCCTCGCAACCACAATGTCGGGGGCCTAAATCTCCTTTTTTGGCTTGATAATATTGTATAGTTATGTTCCATGGTATATATTTAGATAGAGGGGCTGCTTTAATCAAAATGTAATTTATCTTCATTAGGAATGAAAAGATTCATGGAATAGTAAGATTTGCACCAATTGAAAACAAGTTGAAAGAAAATAGATTAAGATAGTTTGGACACATACAACATAGACCAGTTGATGTAGTAGTAAGAAAAAGTGACAAGATCATGAGTAATGAAAACATTAGGGGGAGAGATAGACCTAAATTGACATGGGATGCCATATTAAGAAAGAATATGAATCTATTAAAACTAACTGATGATGTGGCTCTTAACAAAGCAAAATGGCGTAAGAAGATTGATATAGCCGACATTTATCAATTTAGACATTTGGTTAGATAGGTCAAGAATGACATTGCATTGTAGTTGCATTGTTCAATTCAATCATTTTTCCAATCTCATTTCTAATCAGAGTGATTGTGTGAATAATTTCTTTGGTTGCATCATGCTTGGATTGCAAGTTTTCTTAAGCTTGCGTTATCATTGAAGATATGGTTTTGTATACAACTCAAGGATTTTTGTTTTTTCTTCCTCCATTTATTATTATTCTTTTTTTTTTCATTTTCTTTCTCTCAGACATTGAGTGTGCCACATCCTTATGTCCTTTATTCTCCTTTTGTTGATGACTAATTAGGCTACTCCAGACATGGCCGTCACTCTTCTAGAAATTGCAAGGATATTTGCTACTAAGGTTCCAGGGAAGATTGATGCTGACGTCCTTCAACTACTTTGGAAAGTAGGTTTACTTTCAATGCTATTTTATGCTAAATTCTACCATATTCCTAATTTAATTTCTGTTTAAATTCTTCTTCTGCTATTCTTCTGTTCAATAATATCCATTTTTCTTCTTAGTTTACTAGTATGGAACCCGTGCATAGCACGACTTAGAGAATTAAATTAAATTTTAAAAAAATTTGTGATCTTTTTTCAATTTAAATATTTCATTGTTGTTATTTCTAAATATATTTTACCTAATATAATTTTAGTCTTTGAATGAGCCTCATAGGACATTTCTCATTTTAACTGTTTTTCTATAAAATAGCAACTTATGTTATTTATAGCTAATGGCTTAATGGAAATTGGACTAAAATATTAAAAAAAGGGAAAATCGAATTTGAGTGGGGGAGGGAAACATAGTAGAGTGGGATGGAAGGATGCATTTTTTATTTATTTATTTAATTTGTTTTAGTTAATGAATAATAAATTATTAAAATTCCCATAAAAGGGAGATCAAGATTTGAGAATGTAAAAGAGGAAAACGTGGGGGATTTAAAGGAAAATTGATTTTAAAATATAAATATATATTTTTTGAAAAGAATATATATAAATTAAAAAATTATCTAAGAATAGTAATTTAAAGATTATGAACCAATCTCAGATAAGTTGATATTAATTTTAAATTTTAAAAAGATTTAAAGTTTGAATATAGATAGTGTAAACCAACTAAAGATAAGATGCTATTAATTTTAAATTTATTTTTTAAAAAGTTTTTGAGCTAATCAAATTGTGACACATATTATTGAATTTTCAAAAAATTATAAATTTTAAAAAATTATGAATTAAAAAACTCATAATGTTTTATTTTATATAATAGTATAGATGTGCTCCAACTAATTTTTTAAATTTATTTTAACTTCTGTTGTTAAAATTTGGATTTTGACTTATATTAACTAAAATGATAGAAATTCTAAAATTTTAATGATTTCCATCTTTTTAATTTTAAATTTATAATTTTGTGTAGTTAATTCATTAACTTTTTATTTTTATTTTAAAAGTTAAAGAAAAATAATTTTAAAGAAGAGATAAAAGACTTCATGAAAGTTATATAGAGTGGAAGAATGAGTAAATATTCAGCTCATTTAAAAAATACTCGTATCGAAAAAAAAAGCCCAATTTTTTTCTATAATAGGAAAGCACGATTTTTTTTACAATTCCACTTATTTTTTATAATCTTATAATTTTTTTGATACTTGAATTGAACCTTAGATGATGCAAAATTTTTTCCATTTTTTAAGCCCATAGAATGAATTACGGGAAAACATAGCAGATGATGTTTGCTGAAAACAGAACATTACCAAAAATTAGAAGTTTTTAAAAAAGATTTTTGAACAACAGATGTTAGAAGAAGAGCAAATGATGTTACCTGAAAAGGACAGTAGTTGTTCGGGCAAGAACACTAAGAAAAATCCGAAGCTTGCAAAACACTACGGAAAAAGAAAACATTATATGAGAAGTTTTTAAAAAATATACAGAAAATGAACAGATTATATCACCTGGATAGAATTTCGGAGAACATTGAGAAAATGCATTAGAAGATAGAGAGAATATGATTTGAGAGAAAGGGAGAAGTTTGAATATAAAGAATCTGTGTGGATATGAGAATAGATTTAATTTCATTATGGTTAGGATTTCTATTAGAATATATTTAGATGAGGATTTCTATCAGAAAAAATAGTTGAGTGAGAAAAACTCGGTGAGTTAGGATGTGAGAAAAACTCTGTGAATTAGGAATCTAGATCCTGTTATTATTCATAATAATAGAATTATTATGAATAATTCTATTAGCCAATTTGTTGTTTTGTAATTCGTATAGATGAGGATGAATCTAGATTAAGTTGAAAAATTTGAAAGGATTTTCTAATTGAAAATTTTATTATGAATAATTTTATTAGCCAATTAGTTGTTTTGTAATCTGTTTAGATAAGGACGAATTCAGATCCAGTTGAAAATTTTGAAACCATTTTCTAATTGAATATTCTTATTATGAATAATTCTATTTGCCAATTAGTTGTTTTGTAAATATTTTTTAATTCAAAATTGTAGAAAATATTGGGAGTTCCCATGTGCTTATCATGTGGCGCTCTAAGAGCTCTTGTAGTGAAAACCCACAAGAAATTTTTTTATTATGAATAATTCTTTTAGCCAATTAGTTGTTTATAAACCGTTTAGATGATGATGAATCCAAATTCAGTTGAAAATTTTAAAATGATTTTCTATATTTTTTAATTCAAAATTGGAAAAAATATTTAGAGTTCCCATATACTTGCACGTGGCGCTCTAAGAGTTCTTGTGGTGAAAATTTCATTTTTGTTTAATATGTATTGATTCAGTTGGAAATTTTGAAGGAAATTTTTTATTGAATATTTTTATTATAAATAATTATATTAGCCAATTAGTTGTTTGGGATCAGTTTAGATGAGGATGAATTCAAATCCAGTTGGAAATTTTGAAACCATTTTCTAATTGAATATTTTTATTATGAATAATTCTATTAGCTAATTAGTTGTTTTATAAATATTTTTTAATTTAAAATTAAAAAAAATATTTAGAGTTCCCATATACTTGGCATGTAGCGCTCTAAGAGCTCTAGTAGTGAAAATCCCCTTTTGTTTAATATATATATATAGATAAATAGATATAGATTTAAAATTTTAGGAAATTTTTGGTGAGTGGGAATTTAGGATAAGTGAAAATTTAGGATATATTATGATTAGTTAGAGAAAATCGGTGAATTAGATCCAGTTGAAATTTTCTACTAAATGATTGATTTTCTAATTTTCTATCAGATTAGGATTAGATCCAGTTAGATTAGGATATATCTTAATTTGATTATTTTGTAAATATTTTTTAATTAAAAATTTTAGAGAATTTTTTAAGCTTGCCACATGGCGTTTTAAGAGCTCTCCTGGTGAAAACTCCTTTTTGTTTAATATATATATATATAGATATCAGTAATTTTTTTTTCCCCGGCACACGGAAGTGGATAGATATAATAACATATAGGAAACGTTAGATTTATTTCTTTGGAGGATGTTTTCAATGAGCAGGAGTGGAGAACCTGATGTTTAACAAATATGCAAACTAGAGGACTAGAAACGCATTTCGTATCATGATCCACCCACTGGAGTACGCCATGCACAAATCTATCAATAAAACTAATTTCCTTTTTTTGGCATGTGGAATTCCTTTTTTGTCAAACTGTGTTTGCCATCCTTTAAACACATAACTAATAGTCCCAGGAATCACAATAGGCTGGACTTTACGGGTTTCCCATCCCCGATCCAAAACCGTTTCCCATTTTCGTCCCCTGCCCTGGTCTGGCACCCACAGTTCGTAGGGCCTTGCCTATGCCCTTCGGGCACCTAATCCCACTCCCCCTCACCCAACCAAGACTTTCATTTCTATTTTTTTGGCCATCTACTCATAGTAGCATAGTTCTTCTAGTTTATTGATCGTTGCCTCTCTTCAAAACTGGCACCATTTGCAGTTTGAACTAACAAAACTAAACCACAAAACTAAATCACCAGTAATATGCTCCTTATCGTCAACAAACTAAAACACAACTTTCACAATATGCATTTATATTTATACACACACTAAACAGTATAACTTTGACAGTAGAAACATGTACACCCACACGCACAAAAGAAACTAATGAAGTCAAAAATTCAACTTTTACAATATTCATGTGTATTATACAATATACACACAAAACAGTATAGGTTTGACAGTAGAAACATGTACACACACACACGCAAGAAACTAATGAAGTCTATGAAGTTAATAGCTTGGATTCAGTTTAAAGGATGAAGAGAAAACAACGGAGAGACGAGTCTGCTGCTGCGATTCCGACAAGATGAAGGGAGGGAGGCTGCTGCTGCTGCTGCTGACTGCTGATTGAGAAAGAATAGAGTGTGGAAAGGAAGGGAGGCTTGTGGATTTGTAGCGACGCTGGTGCGAAGAAAAATGACTTTGGTGGACACGGCATTTGGCAAGAAAATGGGGAGGGGAGAGATGACAGAGAGAGAGAGAGAGACACGCTGGTGCTCATCAGCACATAGGGTTTGGAATAAAAGTACGTTTTTTAGTGCAGATATATTTTATGATTAAACCAAATATATATAAAATATTTAGCATTTTAATAAATTTCTAATATACCTGGGTTGGGGTAGGCTAAGTTGATGCAATATCAGTCCCTGCCTGCTAGCAGAGTAAAAATAATCTGGCCTGCCCCTTAACTTTCAAATTTTAGGAGTTTTGTGTTTGATGTTGAATGATAACTATAAGTCTATAATGTATGGACTGTTAGAACAATATTTTTTTCACGTTTTTTGGTTGAATGATATACTATTTTATTTTATTATTTTTGATGGAATGCAATTGTTATATGAATGATAAATTAATGTTTAAGTTATGAAATACATGTTTTTTAAAATTTTCTAATTAGTATGGTATTGCAAATTTTGATTATCTCTGAATAAAATATTCATGTATATGTTACATATAATAAATATATAAAATTTTTGAACATATCCCAGGCATGTAGCCTGGATGTTTTGGAAATTGTCGTGTCGGCATGCTTGTTTTATGTCGCGTGTCTATACCTGTGCTACTTAGTCTACAATGGATATTATTGTACTGAGGCTAGATTTTGTAAGCTTGTTTTGCAAGGGCTGTGTAAAAGGAACAAAACAACTGAAGCTTTCCCTTGTGATTGTGAGAGAAACAACGGAAGCTTTCATTTGGGGTTACTCAAACGTCAATCGTGAGATAAATTAGCCGAGCATAATGATATGTTGAAGTTCGTATTTTATGGAGCTCGGCTTGATTTTAAAACTTGATTTAATAACTAGCAGTTTGTTGCTTCTTTAACCTTCTTCCCCTATTTATTCTCTTATTTGTTCCCTTTCCTGTGAATGCATCACAAAGTTGGTTGCCGTTCCTCCAGCTCCCTTTCCTTTTCCTTTTTGAATAGATCTCCTGTCTATCTGTTACTTTTCCCTGATTTATGAACTGGACTACCATATTGATCTATTGAAAAATGCAGTGATATGCTTCTCATTCTTGTCATCTGTTAACATTGGGCAACTGTTACCATTTATTTGTCTAATGGCTGTTAAGCTTTCAGACATGCCTTGTTGGAGCTGGTCCTGATGGAAAACATACAGCTCTGGAAGCAGTTACAATAGTTCTTGATTTACCACCACCGCAACCTGGGTCGATGTTGGGACTTACATCAATAGATAGGGTGTCTGCATCTGATCCGAAGTCAGCTCTGGCATTGCAAAGATTAGTCCAAGCAGCAGTAAGCATTTTCTACCCAAAGCATAATTTGTGATGAGCGTGTTTAGACTCAGATACTGCTCACCTGGGAAATTGTGTTGCTGGTTTTATCTTATTTTGTTTTGTGTTTATTATATTTTGTTCTTAATCTTTGAAGCACTATGCCTGCAGGTTTGGTTCCTTGGAGAAAATGCAAATTATGCTGCCTCTGAATATGCTTGGGAATCTGCAACCCCTCCTGGTACTGCATTAATGATGTTAGATGCGGATAAAATGGTTGCCGCTGCCAGTTCTCGTAATCCTACTCTTGCTGGAGCATTGACTCGACTCCAAAGGTGTGCTTTCAGCGGCAGTTGGGAGGTATAAGCTTCTGTTAAGTTAGGGGTATTATTGTACTTTTAGTATTTCTTGGTTTTATTATAAATAACAAGTGATATGGTGAAAACCCTAGGTTTTGAGTGCTCTTATTCATTGTTATTTTCATTCTCTCTCTTCCTCATTTTCTTTCCCACTCTCTGCAATAATTCTAACATGGTATCAGAGCATGATCCTATGTAAATTTCTTGGCAATCCTTCTTCCTCTTTTTCGTTTTGTTTCTCCTAAATTTTTTGATTTCGAAACTGTAAAGAAAAAAAAAAACAAAAAA
The DNA here is from genome assembly GCA_034768845.1 of Heliamphora exappendiculata. Taxonomy (NCBI): domain Eukaryota; kingdom Viridiplantae; phylum Streptophyta; class Magnoliopsida; order Ericales; family Sarraceniaceae; genus Heliamphora; species Heliamphora exappendiculata. Next base: position 15,670,273 of record JAOTRH010000018.1, on the reverse strand, counting down.
ACGCAAAAAAAAAAAAAATCCTTGATGATCGTCTGGCTCTCAACAATCGATTTGTGATTTTTTTTCAAAATTTTCCATAATTGTTTTATAGTTTTCCCCAAATTTTTACAAATTTCGGCGCCGCGAGGGTTTTTCGTTGTTTCTCGCGATTGCGCCTTTTGCTGCTTCAATTGATGATCTGTCTCTACTCCATAGGTGCCGACTCAGTGTGTAAAGGGCTAGAATTAACTCTTTTTGATGTTTTGGGTTAATTTCAAGATCGACTGGAGCTTTTTGCTGATTCGGCAGGTTGCGCTGTTCGCGCCTGGTTTTTTTTTCCGACTTGATTTGGCTATGTTTGGCTGCGTTTTGTTTACTTCAGAGGCTTCCTGGGCTTGGTTGCAGATTCCAGCCGTTTCTTAGGTTTTTTCGGCTTTGCTGCGATTAGTATGAGATTCTGGAATTTATTGGTACTCTAGTGGTTCGGGTCTACTTGGTTTGCATCTGTTTACAGTTCATTACTCCCATCCGTTTCATTCTGTTTGTTCTTGGTCTTCCATAGCCATGTCTGATACAGGAAAGCCTTCTGGTAGTCATGCAGACACTGGATTAACTCGTTCAGGGACTCCTACTGATATTCCGTCCCTTCAGATTAGTCCTCTCAAGCTGGATGGCAGCAACTATTTAATTTGGTCTCGTTCCTGTAGTTTGTCCATTGCTGCTCACGGTATATCTGGGTATATCACTTGTGAAACTACCCTGCCCACAGTCATTGGTTCTTTTCGCACACGCTGGATAGAGGAAAATACACTCGTTATGTCTTGGCTATTACACTCTATGCAGTCCTCCATTAGTCGCAGTTTTTTACTTCTGGATACTGCACATCAGATTTGATCCGCTACTGCTCAGACTTGTTCACAGACTGGCAACGATACTCAGTTGTATGAGTTGAGGAAGAAACTCCGTGGGTTGGAACAGAGAGACCATTCATTGGCTCAGTATTACACTGAGTTGACTAGCTTGTGTCGTGAGATTGATTATCATCAGGACTTCCATGCTGTTTGTACTACTGATGCTATTGCTTTTCAGAAGATGGTGGAGAAGGAGCGGGTGTATGACTTTCTTGCTGGTCTCCATGTTGACTATAATCCGATCCGTGTTCAGATTTTGGGTCGTGATCCATTTCCCACCTTGCGACAAGCATACGCCTATGTCTAGCAAGAAGAGAGTCGTCGTGATGTTATGGTTCCCATTTCCAGTCAATAACGTTCTGTGTTAACAGTCAGATCTCTTCATCGCACCGGCCAGCCTAGTTATGCTAAGTCTGGGGAGAAGAATGGCTCTGTCGCCCGGGATCAATTGCATTGTGATAATTGTGGTAAATCTCGTCATACTATTGATCATTGTTGGAAGTTACATGGTCGTCCTACTCCTGGACGTGGTGGTGGACGCGGTGGTGGGTGTAGTGGACCTGTTCGCTCCCATGCTCATCTCTCTGAGCTCCCTACTAGCACATCCAGTGAGACTGGCCATCTTTCTGAGGCGGAATTGACTACTCTCAGGTGCCTGATGATTCGGGTTGATATTTCCTCTTCCACTGCCTCTCTTTCCTCCTCCAACTTTGCTCATTCAGGTATATCTCCTATTGCACTTAGTACAATTGCCTTTTCTACTCTTTAGATCATTGACTCCGGTGCCACTGATCTTATGATTGGCTCTTCTACTTTATTTTCTTCTTATTCCACTTGTTCTGGTAAGGATAAGGTTAGAATAGCCAATGGTTCTTTATCATCTATTTCTGGCAAAGGTTCTATTTCTTGCTCTCCTCTACTTTCACTATCATCCTCTGTCTTTCATGTTCCCAATTTTTTTACTAATATTTTATCTGTTAGTCGTCTTACCAGTTCCTTAAACTGTTCTGTAACATTTTTTTTCACTCATTGTGTTTTTCTGGAACTGGAGACAGGGAGAATGATTGGCAGTGGCAGTGCACATGGTGGCCTGTACTTACTAGATGTTCTGCCCCTGTTCCACCTTCACCGTCTGACCAGGCTCTCTATACTGATATTGGCATCCGTCGTTTACAATTCTTCAGTGGCATCGCCGTTTGGGACATCCTTCTTTTGGCATTTTAGAGATACTTTTTCCCTCTTAGTTAAACATTGTTCTAGAAATGATTTTCTGTGTGAGGCTTGTGAACTTGCAAAACATGAACGTTCTGTTTATCCTTTAGTTAATAAACGATGTGTTTCTCATTTCACTATTATTCATTCTAATGTGTGGGGTTCCTCACCTGTTATCTCCATTTCTGGTTATCGGTGGTTTGTGACGTTTATTGACTGCCATTTTCGTGTTACTTCAGTTTATTTGCTTCGCACTAAAAATAAAGTCTTTCCCTATTTTCAAAATTTTCACCGCATGGTCCGCAACCAGTTTGATGCCAACATCAAGATTCTCCGGACTGATAATGGGACTGAGTTTCTTGATGGTGGTTTTCGTGCCTATCTAGCGGATCATGGTATTCTTTTCCAGACCAGTTGTGTACGCACTCCTGAACAAAATGGCGTTGCTGAACGAAAAAATCGTCATCTTCTTGAGGTTGCTCGTTCCCTTCTTATTTCTATGCATGTTCCTAAGTCTTTTTGGAGTGAGGCAGTTCTTACTGCGGCTTATCTTATTAATCGTTTTCCTTATAGTGTTCTTCAGCTCAAAACACCTTTGGAGCTTCTTCCCGGGTCTTCTGCTGTCTCCTCCCTTCCATCCCGAATTTTTGGCTGCACTTGCTTTGTTCATGCACCAAAGCACCCCGGTGGTAAATTGGACTCTAAGGCCATCAAATGTGTTTTCATAGGCTATTCTGCTGCCCAAAAGGGATATAAGTGCTATGATCCGGTTACCCGCAAAAGTTTTGTCAGTATGGATGTTACTTTTTGAGAGTCCATGCCTTTTTTTCCCTCTCCTCAGCCATCTCTTCAGGGGGAGGCCTCTAGCCTAGAAGAGATGTTACCATTAGATACACAGACTCAGGAGTCTCAAGGTTTGGTTTTCCCGAATCTTACTTCGTCAGTTCTTGCTCCTGGTGAAGGGGAGACGGCACCCAGTAAGGGTGGAACTGAACAGGATGTTAGTGAACGATTAGACAAAAAGGATCTGCATACCTATACTCGACGCTCGAAAGATCAAACAGCTCGTGTGCCACTACCATCTTGCCAGTTGTTACTTCCATCCTCCAGTTCAAATTCTCATGCCGAACCACCTGGTAATGAGTCATCTGTTGTTAATCTTAGTACTTCTAATTTACCTATCGCTCTTCGCAAGGGCGCTAGGACATGTACTCAACACCCAACTTTTCATTTTGTCTCATATAATTTTTATCAGCCCCATATCGTGCTTTTGTCTCCTCCTTGTCCTCTATATTGATTCCACAGGGTTGGAAGGAAGCCATTATGGATCCTCAGTGAAAGAAAGCTATGATTGAAGAAATGACTGCCTTGAAAAAGAACGGTACTTGGGAGTTAGTTTCTCTTCCAAAAGAGAAGAAGACAGTTTGGTGTAAATAGGTTTTTACAATAAAGCACAAGGCAGATGGATCAGTTAAGAGATTCAAAGTATGGTTAGTTGCTAAAGGCTTCACCCAAACTTATAGTTTGACTATCAGGAGACTTTTCCTCCAGTAGTCAAAATGAATTCAGTTCGGATACTCTTATCTTGTGCTGCTAATATGGGTTGGCCTCTCCAGCAGTTGGATGTAAAGAATGCATTCTTTCATGGAGATTTAGAAGAAGAAGTATATATGGATGTTTCACCTGAATTCTCATCTCGTGAAACTGAAGGGAAGGTATGCAAATTGAAGAAGGCCTTATATGGACTAAAATAATCTGCTCGGGTATGGTTTGATCGTTTCTTCAAGGCCATGCTAAGATTTGGGTATCGACAGAGTCAAGAAGACCATACTATGTTTATCAAACAAGGCAATAATAAGATCACTGTTCTTATTGTCTATGCTGATGATATAGTTGTGACAGGTAATGATTCTGAGGAAGCATCTCGTCTTAAGGCAAACCTAGCAAAAGAATTTGAGATGAAAGATCTGGGGGTACTACGATATTCTTGGAATTGAGGTGGCTAGATCAGATAATGGGATTTTCATTTCTCAAAGAAAGTATATTCTTGACATTCTAGATGAAGCTGGTATGATGGGTTGTCGACCTGCAGATTCACC
>JAOTRH010000018.1:15649665-15665972 GCA_034768845.1 Heliamphora exappendiculata | reverse complement strand
TAGAGATTGATCGACACTTCATCAAGGAGAAATTGGGTCAGGGATTAATATGTATGCCCTATGTGAAATCTGCAGATTAATTAGCAGATATTTTTACTAAAGGATTTAGTAGTAAAATATTTCAACCCATTGTATGCAAATTGGACATGAAAAATATTTATGCATCAATTTGAGGAGGAGTGTTAAGTTAGGGGTATTATTGTACTTTTAGTATTTCTTCGTCTTATTATAAATAACAAGTGATTGGGTGAAAACCCTAGGTTTTGAGTGCTCTTATTCATTTTTATTTTCATTCTCTCTCTTCCTCTTTTTCTTTCCCACTCTCTGTAATAATTCTAACAACTTTCACCTTAGTGGCCCCTGTGAGCTATGTGTCTCTGCCTTAAACATTTGAGTACATGCCAACTAATTCTTTGTAAATTTTCTTGATTTTGTTGTATGGGATGGAATTTATTTTTGTTGTTGGAAGGTTATTGTCAACCATGTGATTGAAGGGTGCTTGACTTACTTTCATCCAATGTTACATTTTGTGGAAATTTGTCTATTTGGTGACTCTATTTTAAACAATCAGTTTGAACTAAAAGTAGGTGAGGAACACAAAGATAAATGGCACAATTTATGAGTCACCAACTCCTTTCTTGGCAAGAAGTAAAGCGATAAATTGTATTTGAATTGTCAAAGTTAAAGTTGGGCCATGTTGAGGGAAATGACACCATTAAATTGATAGTTGCAGTCTTCTTTTTAGGGGAAAAAAAGAGAGTAAAGCACCTCAACTTTCTTTATCTCCCCTTCCCTCCATATGCATGCAGACAGACTGACAGAGACTTAAAAGGAAAGGTTTTTCTCTCTCCTTTTTTTGGGTGGATTGTATTTATGTACAATGCACATGTTCTTTCATCTATACTAAGTTGTTACGGACTTCCGGTTTAAGCAGCAATTATTAAATCGAAAAGGCTATGTGCTGGATGTGTATTTTACATTGTATTCCTGTCATTTACTTTTATTGTGACTTGTGTTGGTTGGTAATGTTCATTTTAATCTTCCTGTCCCTTTCTGTCTTATATGATCATCCCAGGTTCGCATTATTGCTGCTCAAGCCCTTACGACCATGGCAATTAGATCTGGTGAACCTTATAGACTACAGATCTATGAATTCTTACATGCTTTAGCACAGGGTGGTGTGCAGTCACAATTTTCAGATATGCATGTAAGTAACGGGGAGGATCAAGGGGCCAGTGGTACTGGCCTTGGATCTCTTATAAGTCCAATGTTAAAGGTTCTTGATGAAATGTATAGTGCACAAGACGAACTGATCAAGTAAGAACTTGACTTCTATTCTCTACTTTTTGAGTAGTAAAGTTTTGTTGATACACAGAGAGAAAGCCCCAAGTCTTATTAATGAAAGTTCTAAAATTGGATGTTCAGGGAGATGCGCAACCATGATAATGCAAAAAAGGAGTGGACAGATGAAGAACTTAAGAAACTATATGAAACCCATGAAAGGTTGCTAGATCTTGTTTCACTGTTTTGCTATGTCCCAAGAGCAAAGTATCTACCTCTAGGGCCAACAAGGTACCTCTATTTTCTTGTAAAATAAAATACTAGATATGTTCATAAACTTAATCTGGATCTTTTATTTCCATTTTTTAAACATTCTTATCAAACATCTATGTTACTATTATTCAGCTTAAAAGTGTTCTACGACAGACAATAAAAAATTGTAAAGTAAAGATCAATACCCAAATGGTATGCTAAGACAAGATGGGAAACATATTTTTTAATTCTCAAGGATAAGAAACATTTTGTGGGCAAATTGGTAAGTGCTGATACTTAGAAATGCTTTTTTTATAATTTATTTTGATTTTTCTTTTTTTCATTCCCTTTCATTTCCTTGTAAATGCAATGTAAGACTGCGTGCTATTGACCCGCCCTTTTTCCCAAACCCCGCATATACGGAAGCTTCGTGCACCGGGCTGCCCATTCATTTCCTTGCGTACCAATATGAAATAGGAATATAAACATCTAATATGTTACTTTGTAACCGATATGATTGCTTTGTTGCGGAGTCTTTAAATCTTTAGTTTGAAAAGCATTTTTGAAAATATAATGAAACTCATTTGATTAAAATGCTATAATAATGCACAGTGTCATATCTTTATATTGCATTCGTTTTCATTTTCAATCTCCATTTTATATGTATTAGGTATTGATGCATGCATTCCTTTGTTTCTAAGAATACTTTTTTTTTCATATTATTAACTATGCATGATTCAATGTTTTGTTTTTATCAATATTTGAATTTATAGATATACGTATTTCTTAACCTCTAATTGAAGATGTTAAAAAATCTTAGGATACAAGATACGACATGATGCATGATTTGGACAAAAAAAAAATGAAATAATGCATGATTTGTACTTTGACTTGGCATTTAATGTGCTTGTTACTGTAGCTTTTTTACCGATATGCAAGGTTTAAAACTATCTTTTCACTGGAAAAAAATGTGTTTTCTACAAACGCTTTATTTGTATGGGATGCCACAAGTATCGTGGTAGTACATTTACTTGTTGATTAACTTGGTTTTTTATCGGTTCTCCATATCTGTTTCTTATTTTTCATTTCCTTGACATATCACAACAGCGCAAAGCTTATTGACATCTATCGCTCTCGGCATAATATTAGTGCATCAACCGGCCTGAGTGATCCAGCTGTCGCAACTGGGATTTCTGATCTTATTTATGAAACCAAAGCAGCTAAAGAAATGCCTATTGAGTCTGATACACTTGACGATGATCTGGTAAATGCTTGGGCAGCAAACCTTGGAGATGATGGCTTGTGGGGAAAGAATGCACCTGCAGTTAGTAGGGTAAGGAAATTGACTTGTTTGGCGCTACATTTAAGATTTGTATTTGATTGAACTATTATTTAAAGAAATTGATCCATGTTGTCTTTGCAATTATAACAAAACCAAATAAAATCAAACGAAAGTATTCGGTTCCAATCAATTGAGATCAGGTATAAGGATCAAATATATCAAGATATAAGGATCAAATATATATTTTCAAATGAGATATCAAATATATCAAACTATAAGGATCAAGTGTTACAACTTCAAGTGTAACCTTTTGAATACAGAACTTTAAGCTCCAAAATCATTTTCATAACTCAAACCAACTTCAATAGGATTCATATAATGTTCAAAAAAATCATAATGAGTTCGTAAAATTCATATAATTCTAAAACATTCATCTACATCAACGATTCAAAATCAATCCATTTAAGCTCAAGAACTCATTTTTCATAGCATGTAAAAACCAAACTATCATGCAAATATAAGATAATTTAGAATACTAATAAGTACAAACTATCACGCAAATTTAAGATAATTTAGAATACTAATACGTACAAATACGTTATCAAAGGATATCAATCTTGGAGTTCTTCATTCTAAATATAATGAGTGCAAAATATATAAATTTTCCAAAAGCAAAAGCTCTCCTTTCAATAAAATCCTCCATAATGAAGTTCATCAATATTATTTCAAGCACAATGATATGAGCAAATGAATTCATCTTGGAGTTTAATTTACTAAAACTTCAACATGAGCAAGATTATATAACATATGAAGATCTTGCCCTTCTTTTTATGACACAAACAAGATATATCAATAGGGTTCTAAATCGCCGCATCGAAAAACGTATCGGTATCGGTGATACGGTCATGTATCGGTAGATATCGGGCAGTATCGGCCTATCCATTGGTAAATATCTGTATCGGAGGCCCAAAATCCCGATATGTATCGGTCGATACGATACGTAACGGCTGATATTTAAAACATTGATATCAATACAAGTACTTATATCATCACGGAAAACATATCCGAAGAGTATTAGCAATTCAAAGCACGCATTTTGGCAAATGCACATATATAGTGGCGAAGCACAACCAATCAATGCATTCTTGACACAATCAAAACGCATCCTTGACATAATCAAAACCAAATCATAGGTGTAACAACACCCAAACTCAAGTCAATTGATTAGGGATAGTGACTGATGTAGTCCACCAAAAGAGCTATAAATTTTTTTTAGGAAACAACAAGAATTGAGAGTTGGCACATTTTCAAGTTGGGACTAGAGGAACCTTGCATAGTTAGTTTTCTAGTACAAGTAGCATCTTATTTTATGGTTATTCAAGTTACATATTAATTTGGTATGTTTCCTTTACATTTTCTAGTGTTTTTAGGTTTGGGGTATTGGTAATTTCTAATATGGTCATGAGTTGTCAATTGAGTCAAGAGTTGTAATTGGGTTACTATCCAAGGGTCATATTTGGTTTAAATTGGATTTAGAAGTCAAAAATATTAGTTTTCAAATAGTAAGTAAAGTCCTGGAGGGACTAGAACTTTTGTGAAGTTTGTATAGTAAAAATTCTATAGGCACAGGACTTCTTTGAAGTCTGTGAAGAGCCATGTAATTTTTCTTATATCAATGGAGAATGTGTTTAAGAAAAGTTTTTAGGGTTTTGGAGCTTCCTCTGGGATGCCTATTATACCTAGGTATAATGTTGGAACATTAGGAAAATATGGCTGATTGTATGAAAGATATGGCTGATTGTATGGCTGATTGTATGGCAGTAATTATGCAAGATTGTATGACTAATTGTATGATTGTAAATTAGAAAGATATTCAAGATTGCATGGCTGATTGTATGGTTGTAAATTAGGCAATAATTAGTCAATAATTATAAATGAGGAATGTATCTTTATTAGGTAAACTAATTAGTGATTCTTTTATTAATTTAGAACCCTTGTAATTTCTATAAGTAGGGATTAGTATAAGTCAGAATTTTTATTCAATGAATGAGAAAATTATTTCCGAACTATTCTCTCTGTTTACCTAGTATCAGAGCTAGCATTTACTTGCTGATTTCTTTTTTCCTGTTCCTCCCACCTTTGTTTTTCCTCTTCTACTTCCTGTTTTCTTTCTTGGCTATAGCACCATGTCTGAGGATTCAAGTGAGTCCACTGTTGTCCCACCATCCTTCTCTTCTACAAACCCGTCAAAAGGTAATGAAACCAATTCCGAGTCCCACTCTATTTAAATTACCACCATCCGCTTGAACGGTGATAATGTTTTGCGATGGTCTCAATCGGTTCGCACGTACATTCGGGGGCATGGGGAGATAGGCTATTTGACTGGTGGAAAAAAGCCCCCTGCAGAAATTGATCCGGCTTTTATGTGACCTGGGATGCTGAAAATTCCATAGTCATGACATGGCTTGTGAATTCCATGGAAGAGAATATTAGCTCAAATTATATGTGCCATAAAATGGCACAAGAGCTTTGGGTGGATGTGAACCAGATGTGCTCGGATTTGGGTAATCAATCTCAAATATTTGAGTTGACTCTCAAACTTGGTGAAATGCGTCGAGAGGATAGTGCCACCAAGTATTTCAACTCTCTGAAACGTGTATGGTAAGATCTCGATCTATTTAATACTTATGAATGAAAATCTGTGGAGGATAGCCGTCATCATAAGAAAATTGTGGAGGATAATCGGATCTTTAAATTTCTTGCTGGCCTCAACATTGAATTTAATGAAGGGGGAGAATTATTGGAAGACATCCCCTTCAATTGGTGACGTCTTCTCGGAGGTATGGAGAGAGGAGAGTCGAAAGAATGTGATGCTAGGCAGGAAAGGACCTAGTGTTGTTGTTGAAAGCTCTGCTTTAGTGGCTATCGATGCAAATTCCAGTAAAGTTATCACTTACCAGCTCACGAATGATGACAAACCACGGGTTTGGTGTGATTATTGCAACAAACCACGCCACACCCGGGAGACTTGCTAGAAAATTCATGGCAAACTTGCAAATTGGAAGAGCAGCAAGCCTGGTGATAGATTCGGCCGAGCTTTTTCTACTGCCAATGAAGCCGAGGTCAGCCCCTTTTCTAAAGCGCAGATGGAGCATCTTCTTACACTGCTGAAGTCCAATTCATCATCTGGTATTCCTAGTGTTTCTGTGGCTCAGACAGGTAACGAAACTAATGCTCTATCTTGTTGTCTAAATTCATCTACTCCTTAGATCATTGATTCAGGAATCTCTGACCATATGACCAGTTCTTCGCATTTTTTTGAATCTTATTTCCCATGTCCCGAAAATAAAAAAAGGTTAGAATTGCAGACGGTAGTTTTTCATCTATTGCAAGTAAAGGCTTAATAAAAATCTCAGAAAGAATGGATCTTAAATCTGTTCTTCATGTTCCTAAACTTGCCTACAATCTCTTGTCCGTAAGCAAATTATTTTAAGATTCTAATTGTTGTATTATTTTCTTTGAATCTATCTATATTTTTTAGGACCTGAGCTCGGGAAAGATGATTGGCAGTGCTAGAATGATAAATGGTCTTTATTATTTTGATGTTGATCTATCCAGTAATAAAAAAGCTCAAGGTTTTAGTAGTATCAGTTCTCTCTCTGTTCGTGAGCAAATAATGGTTTGGCATTACAGATTAGGCCATCCCAGTTTTTCCTATCTAAAACATATGTTTCCATAATTGTTTAAGAATATAGACCTTGCATCTTTTCAATGTGAAAGTTGTTCTTTGCCCAAAAGTCATCGTGCAACTTATCTTCCTAAGCCTTATCATGCCTCAAAACCATTTTATTTATTTCATAGTGATGTGTGGGGACCTTCAAAGGTTACTACTATGTCAGGAAAAAGGTGGTTTGTGATATTTATAGACGACCATACTCGTCTTTGTTGGATTTATCTAATGCGTGAGAAGTTCGAAGTTGTAAAATTGTTCAAAGATTTCTATAATATGACTGAAAATCAATTCCAAACAAAAATTAGTATACTTCGATCTGACAATGGAACAGAGTATTTTAATAAAGCTTTGAAAATATTTTTACAAGAAAAATCTATTTCTTATCAATCTTCATGTCGTGATACCCCTCAACAAAATGGAATAGCCGAAAGAAAAAAATAAACATTTTCTTGAAGTAGCCCGTGCTATGATGTTTTATATGAATATTCCAAAATATTTATGGGGGGATGCTGTTTTAACTGTCTTATTTGATCAATCGGATGCCTACATGTGTTCTTTAGTATATCACTCAATTAGATTGCTTGAAAAAAGAATTTTCAGAATCTCGCATTCAGTCAGAATTACCGTTAAAAACTTTTGGTTGCACAGTTTTTATTCACATACCACCTAAATCTCCGTCCAAATTAGAATCGGAGAGCGAAAAAATGTGTCTTTTTAGGAGATGCTCCTCACCACAAAGGGTATAAACGCTTTATCCCTCAAACCAAAAAATTCTATATTACTATGGATGTTTCTTTTTTGGAAAATACTCCATTCTTTACTAAAAATTTTCTTCAGGGGGAGAACATAGGTGAAGAAAATAATTTTTGGGAAAAATTTACACCTTTACCTAATACAATTGTTGACTTTTCTTATCAAGACACCAAAATTCAAGCTGATGGTATTGGCAGAATCAATTTTTTACCAACAGAGAAGGAAATACTGCAAAAGGATACATTTAATCCAAATTCTGAGCTTCTGGTTTATACTAGAAAGATGATCCTTCAAAGAAATAGAGATTTGTCTATCATCCCAGTACAGAATCAATTAGAATCCCTGAACAATGGAACCTGTAATATTTTAGGTAACTCTTCTCCCACTCCTATTTTATCTGATTCTATTCCTATTTTACCTTCTGCTCCTATTTCGGATTCAGATCCTATAGAATCTTCAAAACATAAAACCTCAGATCTTGACGTTCCAATTTCCATAAGAAAAGGAACCCAGACATGCACTAAATATCCTATTGCCAAATATATTTCCTACAAAAAACTTTCCAATAATCAGAGCATTTGTTCCAAACATTTATCAAGTTATTGTTGTGCCAAGAAATATTCAGGAAGCACTAGATGATCCGAATTGGAAATTAGCATTTCTTGAGGAGATGAATGCTCTTAGGAAAAATGGCACATGGGAGATAGTTGACTTGCCTAGAGACAAGAAAACTGTAGGGTGCAAATGGATTTTTACAGTGAAATACAGGGCTGATGGCAGTATAGAGAGGTATAAGGCGAGACTTATTGCAAAAGATTTTACACAAACCAATGGAATCGACTACCAAGAGGCGTTCGAACCCGTAGTCAAAATAAACTCAATTCGAGTATTATTGTCTCTTGCCGTGAGCTACAATTGGCTTTTATACCAATTGGATGTAAAAAATGCGTTACTTAACGAAGACTTAGAAGAGGAAGTTTTTATGAGCCTTCTAGTAGGGTTTGAAGAAAGACTTGGTGTAGATGAAGTCTGCAGATTAAGAAAGTCATTATACGGCCTCAAACAGTCATCGAGTGCCTGATTTGAACGCTTTGGCAGAGCAGTAAGACGTCACGGATTCTGTTAAAGTCAAGCAGATCATACCATATTTTATAAACACTCAAAGAAAGGTAAAATTGCTATTTTGATTGTTTATGTGGATGATATTATCTTGACAGGAGATGATAGTACTGAACTAAAAAGACTAAAAGAAAGGCTTGCTAATGAATTCGAGATCAAAGATTTGGGTGCGTTGAAGTATTTCCTCGGCATGGAGTTTGCTAGATCTAAGGAAGGTATATTTGTTAATCAATGCAAGTATGTACTAGACTTGCTTGGAGAAACGGGTATGCTTGACTGTAAAACAGCTGAAACACCAATGAAACCTAACACAAAATTACAACCTGCTAAGACCAAAGTGTAGTGAACAAGGAACGATATCAACGACTTGTTGGAAGGTTGATTTATCTGTCTCATACACGATCGAATATAGCATTTTTTGTAAGTATGGTTAGTCAATTCATGCATTCGACTGGACCAGATCATTTTGAAGCAGTTTACAAAATTCTGAGATATTTGAAGGGGATTCTTGGAAAAAGGTATACTTTTTAAAAAACGTGGACATCTACAAATTGAAGCCTACACCGATGCAGACTAGGCTGGAAGTATAACAGATAGGAGATCAACATCCGGATACTGCACATTTGTTGGAGGAAACCTTATTACTTGGCGAAGTAAAAACAAAATGTGGTTGCTAGAAGCAGTGCAGAAGCTGAATTTAGAGCAGTGGCTCATGGCATTTGTGAAGTTATGTGGATTAGAAGAATGTTGGAAGTGTTGAAGGTTTCAGATTCGCTGCCCATGAAGTTATATTGCGATAACAAGGCAGCAATTTCAATCGCCTACAATTCGGTTCTTCATGACAGAACAAAGCATATAGAAGTGAATAAACACTTCATCAAGGAAAAACTTGACAGTGGGCTGATTTTTGTATGCCATATATCCCAACTAGTGAACAAATTGCTGATGTTTTTACTAAAGGGATGCAAAAGAAGCAATTTGATATTTTGATGGGCAAGCTGATTATGGAAGATATCTTCAAGCCAGCTTGAGGGGAAGTGTTGGAACATTAGAAAGATATGGCTGATTGTATGGCTGATTATATAGCAGCAATTATGCAAGATTGTATGACTGATTGTATGGCTGTAAATTAGGAAAATATTCAAGATTGTATGACTGATTGTATGGTTGTAAATTAGGCAGCAATTAGTCAATGATTATAAATTAAGAATGTATCTTTATTAGGTAAACTAATTAGTGATTCATTTCTTAATTTAGAACCTTTGTAATTTCTATAAGTAGGGATTAGTATAAGTCAGAATTTTTATTCAATGAACGAGAAAACTATTTCTAAACTATTTTCTCTGTTTACAAATGCTTACAGCTTTCTGCTTTTTTCTTTTTTAAAAAAGGAAAAAAATCTACACTTTTAGCCTCTAAAACCCATAGAACCGATTTGTGTTTATTCCCATTGCCCCCTTAACCATCGTAGTTGCTATATCGTGGCATCCTTGGTTGCAAAGTATACTAAATTATCAACGGTGTTGTTTACAACCCTTAGGAGTAACATCTCTCTCTTATTTCATTCGCAAAGCCTTGTGCTTTTCAAATGTTCTTAAAAAATTCGGCAAACTTTAAAATGATTTAAAATAATTTTGCAAGTCCTCAAGACTTATAAAATGTTCTTAAAAAACTATAAAACCTTCCATATTTTTACCACCTTTTATAAGCTATCAATATATGCCCTGAATTAGATCTCATCTCTGCACCTTCATTAGTTTTGGGCTCAATACTTGTTGGATATTATTCACCTCATTTGTCGTGCATCAATTTTTTTTAAGAGCGAAAGCCTATTTTTTAAAGCAAGCTCTTAAACATGTCCATGCATTCAGGACAATCTTTTGTAAAAGCTTTTCGAGAACCCTATTGGATAGTTTGATATACATTGTTGGGCTCATTTCCTAACAGCTTAAGTTTTTAGGAAATATGGTGACTTAAGATGGTATCAGAGCTATGGTTTTATGAGATCTTGGGTTTAAATCTCATGATGTGTTTTCCTGTTATATTTATTATTGTACACCATGTGTGTTGGTGCACCTAATCAATTTGTTTGTCTCTTCACGTGTGAGACATGGTCGCACGTGAGAGAGAGTGTTGAATAGCTTTATATACATTGTTGGGTCAATTTCTTAACAACTTAAGCTTTTGGACAAATTAGTGACATAACAAACCCATTTGACGAGCTTCCTTTTAGAATTATGGTGAAACTTGGTGGTTTTAATGCTTGGTTTAACACTTTGGAAAGCTGATCAGCTCATTGCATGGTTGTAAACAATCTGATTATCAAAGATATAATACCTCCTAGTAATGAATCAAAAGCATCAAAAGTAACATCACCATCACCAACATCGTTTGGAACTGCCCTTTTGCTTTCCACTTTGGGATTCCTAGTCTCTTTCCCTTTTGTTCTGAGCCAAACTCTACTTTTGATGCCGGTTCGTCCTGTGGCTTCATGTTGCATTTCATTCAGCCTTGGTATTGGCAACGAACACGCCCTTGTCTATCGATTGAGTCTTCAAACCACGAATGCCACAACTCTGATCAAAGTTTCTAGTAGAACATGCTTTATAGAATTTTCAAAGCTTTGATGCTTCTTTAAGATTTTGTGATGCTTATGGAATCTCGATGTGATGTCTAGAGTTTTCCCATTCACTTCTTTACTATTTTTATCATTTTCACTGTTAATATTCACTTTTAACCTATATAACTCCAGAACCAAATCTAATTAAAACCTTCTTTTTTCTTTTAAGCCTATTGATCAAGCCTAATCCATCTTTCATCGAATAATACAGCAATATTGCATAAAGAGAACAAAAATCTTACATGTTTCTGTTATCTGGTACTGTTTACAAATTACAGCTCTTAGCAACAGCTCCAAACTCTATTTGCATCCTGAAGCCTTACCCTTTCTATATAGCCCCGAAAAAACCTCTCATATTATTACCACCGTTTTCTGCCACATAAACCATCAATTGGATTCCAGAACTATAGCCCTTCAATGCAGACTCATTAGTTTTGTGATCACTACTTGAAGGAGAGTGTTTACTATGCTCAGCCTTTATCAGTGGACCAATGGTCATTAGGCTGTGCTTTCAGGGCCAAATTGACCTTGGACGTGGATTGGAAATTTGGAACTAATATATTGTCACTATCTTTAATCGGGCATGCAAGCTGTAACCACCACATGGTGGTCCTGAATCTACTGGTTCTGGATCTCTTGCGCAAAACCATTTTCAACCTTGCTTTATAGAAAGAATGATTCTCTTTGTAACTTGGCACTGAAATTCTACTCAAACTAATAAGGATTGACTCTTGCTCTTATTCTATTATACTGTTTTTGATGCTAAAAGTTGTTTACTATTTTTTGTGTTGATTTTTCAGCATTGTACATTTTTTAACAGAGGATTATTTTATCTCACCGTCATGTTAGGTAAATGAGTTCCTTGCTGGTGCTGGTACCGATGTTCCTGATGTTGAGGAGGAGAATGTAATATCCAGATCTTCAGTTAGTTATGATGATATGTGGGCAAAGACACTGTTAGAGACTGCAGAAGTGGAGGCATGCATTGAGCTTGTAAATGTTGACACATTCATACCTGCATATAGAAATCATCTTGCTCAGAATGTTTCTTTGTTGTTGCAGGAAGATGATGCAAGGTCATCAGGTAGTTCATCTCCAGGGTCAGCAGGATCAATCGAAACATCCATTTCATCTCATTTTGGTGGGATGAACTACCCATCGTTGTTCAGTTCCAAGCTGTCCAGTTATGGATCTTCTCAACCCACGGTACTTGACTACTTCAACAAGCTATTTTATGTTTAATGTCTACCCATTTTTACTTGTTGCATCTTCTGGCCAAACTCTTTATTTGAAGCTGTTTGTTTAATTATAAGATGCAATTCCAAGTCGTTCTTTTATAAGCATTTTTATTTACATATTTTTTGATTTGCAAAATAGAAGCATGCTGGTATTATGGATACTTAAAGCATATACATGCAATCTAAAATCATATTTTGGGAGGGCTTTGACCAGAGCAAGAACCGGTGTTACCAGAAATCGCTCACCGCCTTGCGAATTACGTTTTGGAACACGCGTTCGGAAACATGATACACCTTCGTTTCAAAATGGTGAATTTAGCGATCCAAAGCGATCCCCTATGTTTTTTCCATTTATTTCTTAAACATTTTTCAATATAGAAAAAATCATCAAATGCAATAATTTAAATTGAGAGACAGTGGAGTTTTAGCAAGATAAAAATGAAAAAGAAATTGGTTATAGTAGTCTTGAAATATGTACTTCCCATGAACAATTTAAAAAATTATTTTATTTTTGATGGTATGCTTATTGCTTGAATTAAGTACATTCTAATATTGTAAGCTATAAAAGTCTACTCCTATCGTAAAGTCTACCCCTATTGTACCACAATTAAGGACATGTGATGTACTACGTTCCCATTTTCGTTCCTCGTTCTAAAACAATCCGCGTTCTAGGTAACATAGGCAATAACCTAGCATCCCTTTGTTTTTTTGTTTGACCAATGTGATTAGAACACTAAATATGCACTGTCCTAGGGTTTATCATTTATGTATTTAATAAGTGAGCATGGCTGGAAAACCAGGTATGGCTTTCTGAAAGCAGTTAAACATATGAACCTCGAAATCTCAAATATTGAATGCATTGTTGCTACTGCTAAATTCGCCAGCACTGATACACCATTAATTGATTCCAGTTAATACATTATAAAACACATAAAATCCATGTTTTAATCTAACAGTTGCTAATATATATAAACTTTCTCACTAATGGAATTTAAGTGAGCATGGGTTAATGAGGTGGGTTTTATTTTTATTTTCCCCCCATAAATATTCAAATGCGTATAACAAAATTAATCAACACTTTGTTTCAATTGTTTAAAAGTTTCATCTTTGGGCAAACTGAACACTCCACTTTTCCGAGTTCTACTTCCAGCATTCGGTCTGGGCATTCTGTGTAGCTTGTAAGTGGTTTATGAACTATCATTGTTAAGGCATGAATATGATACATGGGTTCCAAACTGATTTGTAACAAAGTTTAATTGGCTGCAACAGGAGAAGCCATCTACAAGGAGATTTAGCAATCCTTCCATGGGAAGCTCATCAATGTATGAGGGTGTTAGTTCTCCGGTGAGCAATCTCAGCCTGCCATCAATTTATCTTCACTATGACATGATGCTAAGTTCTAACTTCCTTAAGCATGTTCAGATTAGGGAAGAACCTCCACCTTACACCTCTCCTGTTCTGCAAAGATACGAGACATTTGAGAACCCCTTGGCAGGGAATGGTTCAAGCAGTTTTGTATCTGGGGATGAGGAGCGAGTTTCTTCAGGAAATCCTCAATTTGGTACAGCACTTTATGACTTCACTGCAGGCGGTGATGACGAGGTAAGTTGATTTTGACAGCAGCGGCAGCCTCTGAAACAATTCTGCTGGTTATTTGGTTTAGGCTTTTGTGCCAGTTTTGCTGATGCATTGTCTTGATCAATTGATTAGTTTATTATTTTACCTCAACTTGCAGCTGAACCTGACAGCAGGAGAAGAGGTCGAAATTGAATACGAAGTTGATGGCTGGTTTTATGTGAGTATACAATAAGGTTTAAAAATCAGCTGTGATGTATCACATCGGCTGATACATATTGGGATTTTGAGCTTTCAATACTGATATTTATTAATGTATCGGCTGATACATAGCCGTATCACCGATGTCGATACCGATGCCAATACCACGATTTAGAGCCCTGGTATACAGTTGAGCGGTGATATCTATGTGGAAAGAAATAAAATGGCGGGGAATCACATCTATATAAAATGTTTCAATGTATTGCTTTTCTTCATCAGTGGCCTAGGATCTTACAGTTTTGTTGGTTGCCCAAGGGCCGGGTCAGGTGGTGCCTCAAAAGCATTTGGGAGCCACACGATCATATGGGCCCCTGTATTTAGGGGTGAGCCCCACATGATCATGTCGCTCCTAGAAGCAAGGTCACATGGTGTCCCAAAAGCATTTGGGAGCCACACAATTATATGGGCCCTCTTGTATTTAGGGGTGAGCTTCACATGATTGTGTGGCTCCCTCCCATGGGCTTTGGGGCACCAATAACTACTCCACAGTTGGGTAAGCTAGTTAGCTTACATGCTAGGGAAGTTGCCATTTTTCAACTTCTGTTGTTGTCTCGAGATGACAACTTCACATGTTTTTTCGTTTTTTGGTGTTTTTGATGATGTAGCTGATACCGTGGCATTTCACTTTTTTTTTTTTGCAGGTGAAGAAGAAACGTCCTGGGAGGGATGGGAAAATGGCTGGGCTTGTTCCTGTCCTCTATGTTAAGCAATCGTAATGCCAATTATACATTAATACAAGGTTCACTTATCCGACTTCTCAATCACCATTGGCTCATGAAGCGTGTTTTGTAGCATTACGGTTTGTCTATAACTTCTTATGCAAGCCACAAGAGGTCCGTTTGGTCGGATTACTATATAGTTTGTTTCGTTACTTCATAGACTGACTTGATTTTCCACCGTGGGTTATTAACTTTGTTTGCTTAATATTCATTTTTTCCATTTTGACTGGGAGTTCAGTAGGAAAAGTATTCAGTGCGTTCATCTTCTGTTGTCTATATATTATAGTTTGTGGTCCTACATTAGCTAGTGGTGCTGTTGTAATTCTCAAGTAACCCATTTCTAAGTGAGAAACCAATTTTTGAAATGGTTGAGTTACCTTCCCATGTGTTTGTAAATAATGCATGTTTTAACTATCTACTCATTCAACATGGGAGCTGGACTCCCTCTCTCTCGGTCTCTCTCTCGCGGTTTCTTTCTCTCTCTGAATTTATTGCTGGGAGTAGTTTGCCTTGAATACAAGGCAAATCCTTCTAGAGATGAGGCTCACAACAAGATGAAACAGACAGTGATTACATATGGGTGTCTTGTGTACTTACTAGACAATAACATAACTTAAAGACAACAATATTTTTTGTTAGTTTTATTATGATTATAGCTTTATTATTATTATTATTATTATTATTATTATTATCCGACATAGTTGGGTACATCATATCTTATTGTGTAGTCTCGTTGTTCTATAAATAAAACGGTTGTGTGCCCTATTGGGGTTAACGCCTTTATTGAGTTTAATGTTATTCTATTAACATGGTATCAGAGCCTAACCCTAACCCTAGCTACCGCCACCACCATTGACACTCTGAAACCCTAGCCAGATCCACCCGCAAGTCTTGTCGTACCTCCAGGGAGGGTTGTCGCTCCACCATTGAAGCCCTGGAACCAAGCTGAGGATTGCCGCTCCACCATTGAAGCCCTGGAACCAAGCTGAGGGTCCGCCACCATTGACACTCTAAAACCCTAGCCAGATCCACCCGTAAGCCTCGTCGGACCTCCAGGGAGGGTCGCCGACCTTCGTTGCATCTCCAGGAAGAGTCGCCGCTCTTCGTCGCACCTCCAGGGAGCTTCGCCGCCCCAGGGAGGGTCGCCGCCCTTCGTCGCATGCCCAGGAAGCTTTGCCAGTCCTTGTCGCACCTCAAGGGAGGCTCCCCGACCTTCGTCGCAACCCCAACGAGCCTCGTCACTACTTCTCTAGTTCTCACTGCATCACTGTACGATGGAATCTACTGCTCTGTGTTGATTGGCGCTCCGTGATGCAGCGAGGAACTTGTGTTGATGATTGTTCATGTTTGTGAGGATGAGACTAGACTGTTCATGTTCGTGAGGATTAGTGCTGTCATATTCATGTTCTAATTATTTGGAAGTTGTGAGAAGCCTGTGTTTGGTGATTTGTTTATGTTCTGATTATTTGGGAGT
>JAOTRH010000018.1:15637717-15649565 GCA_034768845.1 Heliamphora exappendiculata | reverse complement strand
AAAATATTTTAGAACATAAAAATAAAGTGTATATTCTTGAATAATTTATAACTATTAATTTTTATAAATACCTTTTTTAGAATAATGAAGTATTTATTTATTTTATTAAATTTTATTTTTATTAAATTTTCATGATTTAATCCAATTATTATACTTTTTTTATTTTATTCAAAAAACTTATTTTTGATTAAAATATCTAAAGAATTCAATAAAAGACAACTTATTTAATTTGATTTTTCTTTTTAGTAATCTTTTTTCATTATTTAGTAAAATTATAATGTTACTTTTTTTGTGAATTTGTCATCGTTTAGTGAAAAAATTATATTGTTTTAATTTTTAGCCAAAATAATACAAAGCAAGAAGAAAATGGAAATAATACATAGAGCCAAGTTCTCATCGTTCTTTATTTTTTTTTTTTAAATGTGTGCATTAAATAAAAAAAAATTTCAATAAAAAAATAAGATATACTGAGCCGACGACACAAAATATTAAAATAAAATTCATTCCATAAATAGTAAAAAATAAAAATATAAAAATATATACGAAAATAAAACTTGAAAGTTAGGCCAAAATAGTTATTTATATAAGATTTGCATTGTGCAAGAATTGAAAAAATTGAAATGGTAGAATCAAATATGTATTTAATGCGGTTGCACTGTGTTTAAAATTTTTATTTTATTAGTATTATTTAGAAATGAAAACTAATTCAATTAAAAAATAAAAAAAAGCAAAAATACTTAAAAGGTAAAAAAATTAAATGATAAAAAGTAACCAACGAAAGAAATATTAAAAATTATTTTTTTTAAAATTAAGTATGAATTTAAAAATTACAAAAAATATTTAAACAAAAAATATTTCAATATAAAAAAAGAACGAATTGCAAAAATAGAATAAAAAATGACTCATGCAATGAATAGTGAAATAACTTACTCTTTTTTGTATTATAAAGTTAAAAATAAAAAAAATACAAATAAAACTTATTTCAATATAATAAAAAGAATGAAAAAAAAAGAAAGATACAAACCAATGAATAGTGAAGCAGTTCATTCCTTCCGGGTATAAATATATATATTTTGTTTTATTTTTATTTTATTTTATTTTTTCATTTTTTAATTAATTCTTGATTCGTCACAGTCACACAAGTTAAAAATAAAATTTATAGCCAAAAATATAATAAAAAAAATTTAAAAACAAAAACGAACAAATATAAATTAAATAAATAAATCATTGACCAGACGATTAGAACAAAAAACTAAAAATATTTGCCAGCGGACGCCAATTGATTCCTAACCCGAATTCAATCGCTTTATTCGGTTCCGCCCATCGGCCGAATAGAGGCCAATTGTAGCTTTTGTGATTTAAGAGATCGACAGTCGCTCCCTGTTGTCGGTCATCATCCGAATCGGAAAATACTTCTCCGACAACGATTGAATTGCAGAGGCATTGCAAGGTTGGATCTTTTCACAAAAGAAAGTCTGTTTTCGAGGTACAAGTCCTTCGACTTATTTCTTTATGTTTCCTTTAGTTCGTGAGTTCGGAATCCCAATTCCGCGAGAAAAGCGGTCAGTTTGCGTGTTTAAATTTCGACTCAATTTATTGAAATTGGAAGCCGTGTGAATTAGCAATGTGACTTGGGGCCTGGGTGGATTGTGAATTGGTTTGAATTTATAGGCTGCTAGTGTTTTTTTTTTTTGGGGGTGGGGGGGGGGGGAGTATATAGTTAGGGCACGGAACAGGAAGGCATGAAAAGCCGTTCGCACCGGCTTCCGACATCAGACCCTCCTGATGACTGGGTGGATGGTTCGTGGACGGTGGATTGTGTTTGTGGGGTGAATTTTGACGATGGGGAGGAGATGGTGAACTGCGATGAGTGTGGTGTGTGGGTGCACACTCGGTGCTCGCGCTACGTTAAGAGTGAGAAATCATTTGCTTGTGATAAATGCAAGAGCAAGAGCAGTAGGAATGATAGCGAGGAGACTGAGGTTGCTCAATTGTTGGTTGAGTTACCAACTAAAACATTGAGGATGGACAATCCATACCCGCCGAGTGGTCTTCCTCGGCGTCCATTCAGGCTCTGGACTGACATTCCTATCGAGGAAAGAGTTCATGCTCAAGGAATTCCTGGCGGGGAACCTGCCTTGTTTGCTGGTTTATCATCTGTCTTCACCCCGGAGCTGTGGAAATGTACAGGTTATGTGCCTAAAAAGTTTAACTTTCAGTACCGGGAGTTCCCTTTCTGGGACGAGGAGCAGGAGGTTAATGCCAAAGTTGAAGAAGAAAATGAAAATCCTGTCGACAAAGGTGCGGGTGTACTGTTTTCGTTGTCAAAGAAGAATGCCATGCCTATTCCTGTGACAACTTCGAGTGGCATGAAAGGACAAGTTGATGAGGGTGGATGTGACAGGCTATCACCTTCAAAAAACATGAAGAAGTGGGAGGATGAGAGTAGAGATGTGAGGTGCCTGCAGAACAGTGTTAAGAAAGATAGAACCTTACTGCGACCTTTTATGATTCACTCGGCTAAGCGCAGAAAAGAGGACTCAGGGACATCCAACAATCGAAGTGGAAAGAAGGTGGTCAGGCTTGTCGACAGAGTGGGAGATCCTAAGAAGAGAGCTCTACGGGCCTCCAGAACAGGTGATTTTCATTGATTTTGTAAACTTGAATGCACTTTCCATCTCTTCTAAATCCTACTGTGATGTATAATTGTGGCTGGACTGCTGTTAGCTTCTTTTACATTGTTTGTGAAAATGTCAATCACGGAGTGTGAATATGATGTAATTTACAGCTTCGGAGATATCAAATGCAAAACAATTGGAATTTTGTGAAGACAGAGACCCTAAGATTGTCAAGACTGATACTCAAAGTACCAAGAATGCTGATTTTAGGGACACTTCGCCCAAAGATTCTTTACCAGCTAATCATCATGTTGTGGAGCACCCTTCAGAATCCTTAGTTTCTGATGTGTCTGGACATAATTTTCCTACTGGAGCAAGTTCACTAGAAGAGAAGTTTGGCCATCAGGTTTCTGCGAGGACTGAGGGTTCTTCTAAAATTGATGAGGGCATGGCATCATTGTTAGAGTGCAATGATCCTGGGAATGTTCCCATAAAAGAAGAGGTACTTATTCATTATGCAAATATAATTATTTTGTGGTTTTTCTTGGGAGGATTGTTGAGTATTTTGTCCAATACGAAATGAGCAGCTTTGATACTTTAGCATTTTCGGTAGAATTGTCTATGCCCTAATATTTCTATTAATTGTCTTGCCACACATGTAACTGTCTTACAATATGGTCTGAATGCCTTTTTATAGTTTTAGGGATATAGGTTCACGAACCGTGTGGCATCAACGGCATGGCCATGCCGTTCGCCATACATTCAACCTTCACGGATATTGCCCCTCCATGGATGTCATAAGCCAAACATTCCATCGTGCCATCCTTACCCACTAAGAGTGTAGCCCACCGAGGATGTTGCCGGTCAAGCATTCTGTTGGCATGGACCCCATAATCTAGGTTGGGAGTAGGATCTAGGGATTTACTCAGGGCTACCAGGAGAACAAGTGGATTGAAGGCTAGAGTGAGAGATCGTTAGGGTTGCTTGGCCGAACCACCGTTAGGTGGTTGGCTCCTCCTTCCGCGGCCTTAGGGCAAAAGGGCGTTTACCGCTTCAGACACCCTTGGATTATGGCTCAATCACAGGGTTTTCTTTTTGAATGCAAGGCTCAGAAACAACATTTATAGAAAAACTCTCATCAATGACAATTTTGCACAAATTTTCTCCACGATGTGTAATTGTGTAAAGATGACTAGGAACTTATTTAGGAACAATAATTGTAATGTACCACAAATACCTAGGCAACGTGGAGTGAAATTCTTAAGTAAAACATCTAAGTAAGATCATGAGACCTATAATATGAAGAAATAGGTTCATAGGTATTTGCTTTATTACATCTATAACAATTATCAAGAGGAAGATTCTATGGTTGGGTCATAGTATGATTATAGGAAGAGGGTTTTATGGCCTTAGATCAACGATGTTGGATTAAGGCTTTGAAATTGACCAAAGTTGTTGTTATTAAAAGCTCTGATGCTCGGCCGAGCCAATGGAAGTTCAAAGTGAGTTGGGTGGGACAGTGAATCGGGTAAAGGATTGACTCGAATGATCTTGGTGCTTTGGATCTGGGTCTTATTGTATTACCTACTTTGTAGTTAGCACGTAGTTGGCCACATGGTTGAGCTATGGTTGTCATCTATAAAGCACAGTCATAGACACGAACACAAAATACTATGATTTTAAAAAAATAAGACATGGGCACAACAGGGATAGTATAATTTTTTTATATACCCTATGTTTAAGGTTTGAACAACGATCGGTATATTTAGGGTTTTATTTTGTTTTTTCAATTTTAGTCAGCATGTTTCAAATAATTATTACTAGATATTCGAAAATTCTCTTTAAAATTTTACTAGATCCCCAACTGTATGCTATGGTGTGTCCATTAATAGACACGCGCGTTCTATGTGTGTTTGATGTTGTGTCCTTGCATAAAAAATAATAAAAGATTAGGACAAATCACGTGGTGTGTTCAATGCTTGTCCTGGTATGTTTGAGCCGTGTTTGTGTTTGCCATGTGCTTGACGCAACTATAACACCTATAGTTGTTATCAACATTAGTGTGGTTGAAGCTTTTGCAATGGCGGCAATGGTGGTGGCATTGACGGTGTTGCCTCTAGGCACTGAAACGAAGAAGACCAAGTGTAGCATACGTCGATCTAATGTGCGGTTGAAACTTTGGGTGGTGTTGGGTTAAGTCAGCAATGCTATGGCGTCTGATGTTGTTGGGTTGGCGGTTTGAGATGGTTGATACTTGCAGTTAGTCGGAGATGGTGGTTTGAAATGGGGGGCTTTTGGTAGCTGTCAGCTATGGTGGTTACAACCTTGGCATGAGAGACTATTGGTAATGGTGGCTAGGGTTTGAAATGGGTGGTTTATAGTGTTGGCAGCTAGGCTTATGAATTCTAGGGTCGAATATGGTGTTGCGGTCGTGGGTTGTGTTTCCTGATGAAAGTGGTTTGGTTGGCTGTTGGTTGATGGTGACTATGGTAGAAGCTTTGCAAAAAAAGATGGTGATGGGGGTAGGGTTTTGTTTGTAGTGAAGATTGAAGATTTTTTTTCCAATCAGTTTTTCATGTTTCTTTTCTTTTTTTGCTTGTAGAGAACACTATTTTTGCTGTTTTGTTTTTTGTTTTTTTGTTTTTTTCTCATGGAGGTGTGGAGAAGAGATTTGCTTTTTCATGATTGTTAACTAAGGGTTTATATTTGAACAAGAAATCATTATAATTTGAGATCGATTTGCTCTGATACAAATCGATGTAGGAAAATTTGTAACAAAGACTTGGGCATCTGTACCTAAGGAACCCTAGTAATCCCATCGAAAAATGAATTGCAATTCACACAAATTTTAAAGAAAATAATTTCATTTACTCAATCAATCAATGTTCTAAAATACAAGTATGAGAGTATAGAAATAAACTTTTGAACTAACCTAAAGATAAGTATGAAATAAAAATAATTTCATTTTATCCATACAAAGTCTATCGAAACAATGCTTTACGAAGTAAATCCTAGAATAATAAATAAAGAATTCAATAAAATCTAAAATAAATGAAGATCACAGAATTCAGATATCCTCCATTATTAAACACAAATAATCCATAGGGTGGTTCAAATGCATATTTTAGAATAGAAAAAGAAAAGTGGATGGTTAAACAAAACTTGGAAGAGGTATTGAAGAGTTTGAACTGAATATTTGGAAGTTTTATACATTCATCTTGGAGTATGCGTTGGATTTAAATTGATTAAAATTCATTTTTATTTGCTAAGAAGATGGAAGTATGGGACAACTTGCTGTAATTTCTCTTGCTGATGAACTATAGTTATTTTTGGAAAAATGATATATGATATATTGATATTAAAAGCTTACTTTTGGAGTAGGAAAAGAAGTTGAGGAGGATTGTTGGAAGATTTGACAACTTTTTGCCCATTACATGACGTCTTGTCACTAGAAAATAAGGTTTTAAATATCAGCCGTTACGTATCGTATTGGTTGATACATATAGGGATTTTAGGTCTCCGATATTGATATTTACTAATGTATTAGCTGATATTGTCCGATATTTACTGATACATGACCATATTACCAATACCGATACGTCATCTGATACGGCTAATTAGAACCCTGCTAGAGAAGCAATACGTTATTTTACCTTACATTCTTTTTTGTTTTAATTTGTATTATTGAGCTTGCATTAATATATTATTCATTTTTTTCCTACATACTTTTTGAAAATTGTTAATTCTTTTTACACTTGGTGATATTGCCATATTCATGATTCAGCAACATGTTAAGAATATAAATAATACTATTGCCGATAAAAAAGGAATATTAACTAGCACTTGAAAGAGTTAGTGGCTAACAATGTAATAAGAAAAATAAGAATTCAATTTATGATTAGGGTCTCAATCTGGCAATTTTGAAATAAATATTTAAAATCTTTGAGATTAAATTATAGGCTTTAAGTTAAAACTATTAGTGAAAACTCATTTATGAATGGTTTAGGTTTTGGAAAGGTACACAGGACAGTCATATTAACTAGCACTTGAAAAGAGTTTCTAAAAATGAAATCCCTTTGATGCATAATGGGTATAATTCCAGAAACTGTTTGATGCAGATAATAGATGGAAATTAAAATCAGATTTGGGATTATATTTTATCAAATTGAGATTGTATTTTATTGCTTATATATTTAGTTTTCTTATAGTATTAGATGCTTTATTTGTCAAGGTTGAGCTAAGTATCAATTAAGAGTTTATTTGTTTCCATTTAATTGAAGATTTTAGTTTATTTTTAATTTGGGTTTTAGGATTATAAATAAAGAGTCTTATTGATGTATTAATGAAACTTGGATGAGTAATAATTAATATTGAGTTGTGTGATTTTTTGCCTTCTTTTTGTCTTCTTTATCCAATATGTCTTTTATTTTTCTTCTGAGCTTTATTCTTCTCTCCTTTATTGGTGCTACGTCATTTTGACATCAGAGCAAAACTTGATCCATTGTCTTGTTGTTCACTATCTGTCGTCATTACCATTCTCCATTATCATTGAAGTCTAGACTGGTGTTGACCTTCATTGGAACCCTGGCTCATCAATAGAGTCAAGGCTGTTGGAACCCTAGCAGTTGCGACCAGCAACCTCATTCAACAAAGTCGGTTCCTTCACTCACGTCGTTGCCGTCAGAACTCTAGCAACCTTCGCCGCTGTCTCTTTCGACTAAAAGCCCTAACCAAATCCATCGCTCCTCTCCATCGCGTCACAAGCTCCGTCACGTTGCCACCTCCATCACGTTACAATCCTCGTCGATTGTCGCCACCACCTGCAAATCTGTGACATTCGTCGCCACCCTCAACGAAATTCTGCATAACCTGCGACCACCACTTCCACCTTTGGTTTGCCGCCTCCTTTTTTCCCCCAAAGCTTGGACTTCCTCTCTCCCCTTTCTCTTCTTCACGTACTAATCAAACCCTAGACCTTGTGGTGCAAGGAAGGGAAACTTGAACCTGGGGGGAAGAAGAAAAATTGACCCAAAATCTAATTTCAGCCATACCCAAACCCTTGACTCGACCCTGTTCTTGACTAGACCCTTGAATCCCATTTAGCTATAGCTAAAGCCTAAGCAAACCACTATCACCACAGCACCCAATATAAGCCAGGCCCAAAAAACCCACGACCTTACCAGTCCAATCTATTAATATCGACCAGCCATTATCCCCAAAAAAATGGAGTGAAAAAAAAAAAACAATTTGAACCAACAAAAAAAAGAGTGAAAAAAGGAGTACAAAAAGAGGGGGAAAAAAGAGTCCAAAGAAAATAAAATCTCTTTTCTTTCTTACATGGGTCTTTCTTCTTGCACTTCTTGTTAGAATAGGAGAGAGAGAAAAAATACAGAAAAACGTGTATTCTCATTGTGAAACATACACGTATTTATTAAGCAATGAGAGCCTACAGTAGATACTGTGGGCATCCCCATAGGATATTATTCATACTTAATATATTAATACTGAATATATATTAGCACTCTCCTCAAGTTGAAGTATAGATATCAATCATGCCTAACTTGTTACAAATGTAGTGAACTCGGGGCCCGAGTAGTAATAGAGGGCTCACTTACCAGCGGATCAACCGACGAGAGAACTGGCTCAACAGGAGGTGAATCACGGGAGGGCGAAGGTGCAGGAGGTGGCGTCGGGAGCGGCTCAGAAGAGGCGGCATGAGTATCAGTTGTAATTCGAGAGACCAAAAAATCGGCAGACAAAAGGGAGGGAGGTTACTCACGACCCGGAGGGGGAATAGGAGGAGGAGAATAGAATGTGGTCGACTCCAAAAAGGTAACATCGCGAGACACAACAAACCAACGAAGCGCAGGACAGTAACACCGATACTCTTTCTGGTATAGAGGGTAGCTAAGAAACACACATTTGAGGACACGAGCATCAACTTTAGTGAATTGTGGCCTGGTGTCATGCATATAACATACGCAACCAAAGATTTTAAGAGGCAGGGAGTGCCTAGGCAACATAGGAGCTAACACAGACATTGGGAAAAACCACCAAATATAGTAGACAACATGCGATTAATAAGATAACAGGCCGTAAAAACAACCTCACTCAAAAAATGATGAGAAACATGCATGACATAGAAGAGTACTGCCTGTTTCCAAAACATGTTTATTTTTCGCTCAGTCACCCTATTCTATTCGGGAGTATCAGGACATGACGTTAGATGGGAAATGTCATGATTTACTAGAAACTTCCTCATGGCAGTAGAGAGATACTCCCCTTTATTATCACTATGCAAGACCCTAACGCAAGTACCAAATTGGGTTTGCACAGTCATACAAAATTGAGTAAACACAGAGAAAATCTCAAATTTATTTTTCATTAAATATAGAAATGTGGCACGAGAGTAATTATCTATAAAGCTCACAAAATAGCGAAAACCAAATAAAGAAATGATCGGATTATGTCCCCAGACATCAGAATGGACTAATTAAAAGGGAGCATAAAGCAGAAGTTCTTTTATTGACTCGAGACTGAAAAAGCACATGCAGGTGATTGGAAAAACGACACGACTCCCACTTAATAGCAGACAGACTTTAAATTAGGGTACATAATTTTAAGACTCGACAAACCAAGGTGCCCAAAATGACAATAACTATCAAGGGCAGAAGAAGACAAGGTAGAATACGCCTAAGCAGGAGCAGCATCGAGTAGGTACAACCCTCAAGAGACCCGTCCTTTACTGATAATTCTCTTTGTCGTAAGATCTTGAAAAATACACGAGTCAGGAAAAAATGTCATGGAGCAACTCAAATCAGTAGGAATCTAACTAATGAATAATAGATTAAAGGAATTAGCAAGAGTATACATGACATTGTATAAAGAAAGGGCAGAAGTTGGTGTCGCAACACTACAATCCTCAACAGTTAAGAAGGATCCATTAGCCACCAAAATACCAGCATGACCAGGAGTCAGTTTATAATCTGATAGAATACCTAATGATCCAGCCATGTGAGCAGAAGCGTCAGAATCAATAACCCAGGTGTGGGGGTAGTCACATATGCAGTAGGATTACCTGCAAAGGTGGCCGCTGGTACCTCAGAAGAGCTCGTATTTTGTCCAATCTGACCATACATATACTGGTCATATTTTGCAGCAGTCATCTCAACAACTCGTCTAGTCAAGGTGGGTGCCCCATGAGGACTGGGTTGGATATAGCCCTGCTGGCTAAAATCAGATGTGGCATTAGCCACCAATTGGGGCTTCCCATGAAGCTTGTAACATTCATTGTGAATGTGTCCTCGAATCCCACAATAGTGGTATGTACGGGTCTCACGACCTCCTCCACGACCAGACTTGCTACCACCACCACAACCGCAGCCTCGACTGCTGCGATTACCATGAAAACCCACCAAAGCAGACTGATCAGAGATCTTAACAGGAGATGTACCAGTACCACGAGACTCATCCCAACGGGTCACCCGACTCACACGTCGGAATGTCTCGAAGAGAGTGGAAATATCTGCTCTAGCAAGGATTTGAGAACGCGCTGAGTCAAACTCAGAGTCCAAACTGACCAAGAAGCACACCACCAAAAGTTGCTGCCTCTGCTGCTGAAACTAAGACAGCTGATTTGTGTACGGAAGAAGACGATCAAACTCGTCAGCCAAAATCTTGAATTCCATGAAGTGATCCTGAAGAGGCTTCCCGGACTGCTGGGACTGAAAGAAGCCTTTCATGACATCATATAGGCGGGAGAGATCATTAGTGGAGGAATAGATTGATTCCAATGAGGACCAGACCTCTCGCACAATATCAGTATTGGCCACCAAAGCCTAAACGGAAGGATCTATCGAGTTGAGCAACTGACTGAATATCTGGGCATCATCCTGGGTTCAAGTCCGAAAAATCGTTGAAGTCTGTGATGGAGGGTCATCAAACAGGTGGAAATCGAGCTCCATGCCTTAAAGTGACTTAAGAACACTTTTCTTCTATAAAGCATAACCATTTGCGCCATCAAGTTTTCGATCAACCAACCGTGTGGATGACGATAACACCTTGGTGGTACGCTGTCGTCCAGCTTCAACTTGGGATTCGTGGGTCACGGATTCCTCTGACATCCTTGTTCACTACTAAAGAAACAAAAAAAACCACGAAATACACGTCTCAATCCACACGGAGGTACGAAAAAGCACCACACCAGACCCTCACAACATCTTGAACTAGCAGACATCACTGTGAGGGAAAGAGTGCTAGAATAAAGGGGATTATAGAGAAGAGTGTATCTCACCAAAGGAGACCTACACCCATATTTATTAAGAAAAAGATGATTACAATAGCTACTGTGGGCATACCTACATAATACCATGTACTATAATATATATAAATATATTAACCCTTACTACTTTACACTCCCCTCAAGTTGGAGCATATATATCAATCATGCCCAACCTGTTACAGATGTAATTGACTCGAGATCCTGGCAATGCCTTAGTGAATAAGTCAGCAAGTTGTTCACCAGATCGAACCGAACCAAACCCGATGGTGCCATTCTTGTACTCATGACGGATAAAGTGACAGTCAATCTCGATGTATTTGGTTCGCTCATGAAATACTGAATTCGTGGCAATATAAACTGCAAACTTATTATCGCACCACAATTTAGTAGGTCTCATAGGCGGCTCATCTAACTCGGTGAGAAGTTGTCGAACCCACATAATTTTAGATGTAGCTAATGCCATGGACCTGTATTCTGCCTCTGCATTTGATCTCGATACCATGTCTTGCTTCTTGCTTTTCCACGACACAAGGTTCCCACCAACAAAAACAGAGAACCCCGATGTGGATCTTCTATCAATTTGACATTCTGCCCAGTCCGCATCAGAATAGTCCTCAGTACGCAAATGACCACGATCACAAAACTGTAGACCCATCCTTGGGTTGCAGTTGAGATACCGGAGAATACAAACCACTGCATTCTAGTGGGGAGTACGAGGATCAGACATGAATTGACTCACAACGTTGATCGGATAGGCAATGTCTGGTCTAGTCATCGTAGTCAAATAATTAAGTTTTCCTACCATTCGTCGATACCTGTCTGGATGAGAAAACACATCACCTTCACCAGGAAGAAGCTTCATACTTGGATCTATCGGAGACTCCACACTTTTTGCATTCAGTAGACCGGCATTACGCAGAATGTCAATCACATATTTTCTTTGAAACAT
>JAOTRH010000018.1:15624899-15637617 GCA_034768845.1 Heliamphora exappendiculata | reverse complement strand
ATATTGAGGATAGCCAAGGAACACACATTTGAGGGCACGAGAATCAAGTTTGGTAACCTGTGGTCTGGTGTCGCGCATATAGCATATGCAACCAAGGATTTTAAGTGGCAAGGAGTGGAGAGATGCCATAGGAGTTAGAACAGATATAGGAGACAGACCACCCAATACAGTGGACGGCATGCGATTAATGAGATAGCACGCCGTAAAAACCGCCTCACTCCAAAACTGATGAGGCACATGCATATGATATAATAGAGCCCGGGTTGTTTTGTAACACATGTTTATTTTTTCGTTCAGCTATCTCATTTTGTTCGAGAGTATCGGGACACGACATTTGATGGGAAATACCACCACTTAGCAAGAATTTCCTCATAGCAGTAAATAAATACTCCCCCCCATTATCACTCCGCAAGATTTTAACACAAGTGCTAAATTGATTTTGTATAGTCATGCAAAATTGGGTAAACACAGACAAAACTTCAGATTTATGCTTTACTAAATAGAGAAATGTGGTGCGAGAGTAATCATCAACAAAACTCACAAAGTAGCAAAAACCAAATAAAGAGGTAACCGGACTAGGTCCCCAGACATTAGAATAAACTAACTGAAACGGAGTTGAAGCTTTTTTATTGACACGAGAGGAGAAAGGCACACGCATGTGCTTGGCAAAACGACATGACTCACACTCAATAGTTGACACCGACTTTAAACTAGGATAAAGTATTTGGAGATTTTGTAGACTAGGATGACTAACACGACAGTGAATATCAAGAGCAGAAGATGATACGGCTGAATATTCTTTGAGTAGGAGCAGCATCCAGCAGGTACAACCCCCCAGAGACCCGTCCTTTACTGATAGTCCTCTTCGTCAAAAGATCCTGAAGAATATAAGAGTCAGGAAAGAATGTCACTGAACAACCCAAATAAGAGGTAATTTGACTAATAGATAGTAAATTGAAAGGGTTATCAGGGGTATGCAAGTCATTATATAAAGAGAGAGCAGAGGCTGGTGTCGCAACACCGCAACCCTTAACAGCTAAGGAAGATTCATTAGCCACCAAGACACCAACATGACCCGGGGTAGGCTTGTAATCAGAGAGAATACCTGATGATCCAGTCATATGAGCAGAAGCGCCAGAATCTATAACCCAAGTGTGGGGGGTAGCCACACATGCAGTAGGATTACCTGCAAATGTGGCTGTTGGTACCTCAGACGAACTCCCATTTTGTCCAATTTATCCATACATGTATTGATCTTGCTCTGCTACAGTCATCTCCACAACTCGTTTGGCTGAGCTGGATGCTCCCTGAGGACTCAGCTGGATATAGTCTGACTGGCTAAAATTGGATGTGGCATTGGCCACTAGTGGGGGCTTTCCATGAAGTTTGTAGCACTCACTACGAATGTGCTCCCTAATCCCGTAATAATGGCACGTACGGGTCTCGCGATCACCATCATGACCCCCTCCATGACTAGACCTACCACTACCACAACTGCGGCCTCGACTGCTGCAGTTACCGTGAATACCTACCAGAGCAGATTGGTCAGATGCCTCAACAGGGGATGAGTAGGGCCGCGAGAGTCATCCCGACGAGATGCTCGACTTAGGAGTCGGAATGTCTTGAAAAGAGTAGGAATATCTGCCCCGGCAAGGATCTGAGAACACGTCGAGTCGAACTCGGAATCCAAACTAGCCAAGAAGCACACTACCAGCAGTAGTTGTCTCTGCTGTTGAAACAGGGACAACTGATTCATGAATGAAAGGAGCTGGTCAAACTCGTCTGCCAAAATCTTGAATTGCAGAAAATGATCCTGAAGCGGCTTCCCGGATTGCTGAGACTGAAAGAAGCATTTCATAACGTCATATAAACGGGAAAGGTCATTGGTGGATGAATAAATTGACTCCAATGAGGACCAGATCTCTCGTACGGTATCAGTGTTAGCCACTAAGGCCTGAACGGAAGGTTCCATTGAATTGAGTAGCTGACTGAATATCCGAGTATCGTACCGGGTCCAGGTCCGAAAGGTTGCTGAGGTCTAAGATGAAGGATCATCAAATAAGTGGGAATCGAGCTCCATTCCCTGAAGCGACTTCAAAACACTCTTCTTCCATAATGCATAACTGTTGGCCCCATCAAGTCGCCGATCTACCAACCGTGTGGATGAGAAAAACACATATGTGGCACGCTGTCGACCAGCTTCAACATTGGATTCGCGGGTCACAGAATCCTCTGACATCCTTGTGCACCAAGCAAGGGACCAAAAAATACCACACAACAAAGTCTCAATCCACACGCGTAAGTGATAGAGAACCGAACCGAACCCTAACTGCATCCTTAATCTAGCATCATGCTCACCATTTGTCTCAGAATAAGTGGACAGATGCTGTGAGGGAGAAGCAAACTGATCTGGAAGAGCCAACGAAGTCCGGCAATCCTCCGGCGAGGCTCTGGCAAGGCTTCGGCGAGGCCTATTTGGTCGGCTTAAAGCCCTGGAGGCCTTACTGTACTCTGCTGGAGCAGATAGCCAGTCTGGAGGGGTTGTCGAAGGTCGGTTTCAAGGGTTTCTGGGCTTAATATGCCGACAAAGGTCGGCGAGAGTTCCTAGGTTGCCGACAGTGGTCGGCGATAGTTTCTGGGGTGCTGACAATGGTCGGTGAGGAGTCCTAGAGTTCCGATGAGGGTTGACGTGAGGTTTACAAAGCCAGTCAAGGGTCGGCGACGGGTTTAGGGTTTCAGACGAGGGTCGACGTGAGGTTTAAAGAGCCAGGCGATGGTCGGTGGTGGGTTTAGGGAGGCCGACGATGGTCGGCGGTGGGTTTAGGGTTCAGACGAGTAGGCGGTGGGTTAGGGTTCAGATGGTCGGCTGTGCTTGTTGTTTTGTAGGTGGCGGCTAGGGTTTTGGGAGGCTAGGGTTAGGGTTTCATGGTTCTGATACCATGTTAGAATAAAATGAATTATAAAAAAGAGTGTATCTCACCAAAGGAGACCTACACCCATATTTATTAAGAAAAAGAGGATTACAATAGTTACTGTGGGTATACCCACATAATACCACGTACTATAATATATATAAATATATTAACCCTAACTACTTAACAAAGAGAACCTGGCCGAACTGGTGAGAGATTTGTCGGAGGGCTAGGAGTGAGCGGAAAGGCTCGGAAGGAGCTTACAGAGGTCGGTAAGGGCTTAGAGTGGGTCATCTGTGGTCGCCAAAACCCCTAGGATGGTTGATGGTGGTTGATGCCACCCCTTGAGGAGTTGACGAGGGTCGGCGACCTCCCTCGTCACGCCGACTGTGGATGACGACACCCCTGGAGGGGCTAACTAGGGTCGGCAAAGCCTCTGGAAGGACCGACGAGGGTTGGCGATGCTTGCTAGAGAACCGACGAGGGTTGGCGATGCTTGCTAGAGAACCGACGAGGGTCGGCGCAGACTGTGGAGTCACCGACGAGGGTCGGCGCAGGCTCCTGGAGGACCAACGGTGGTCGGCGAGGTGGTCTGACAGTCGGGTTCTGATGGTTGGCGGCTAGGGTTAGGGTTTTGCTACTGATGGTAGTTAGGGTTTCGTGATAGTTAGGGTTTCGTGGCTCTAATACCATGTTAGAATAGGAGAGAGAAAGAATACGAAAAAGCGTGTATTCTCATTGTGAGACATACACACGTATTTATTAAGTAATAAGAGTTTACAGCAGATACTGTGGCCATTCTTACAGGATATTATTCATACTTAATATATTAATACTGAATATATATTAACACTTCTCGCACACTATTGATGGAGTAGATGCGCACTAACAATTTTCATACTTTTCTTAGGTGCACCAATGAAATTTGCAAAAATCATCACCGTGTTTGTCGCCTGGAACTTGCCTTAACCACACCCACAACATTATCTTTTGTTTTAGCATGATGACACTTCTTTTTTTTGTTACCTAAAGGTGTTTCCTTCCTATCGAGATGGGCAATTATTTTGATAAAATTTGGTGTGATGTCTCTCCCATGACTTGTACACATGTGCTTTGTGTACACATGTGCTACGCTAACACCATTGCATTCAAATATAATGAGATGACTACTTTGTTGCCCATTAAAAATAAGATATGATGTCAAGTAATTTGTGATTTGTCTCTTATTTCCAATCTAGTACTGAGCTACCCTGTCTCACCATGAATCCCAATCCAGTACCTTCTATTCCAACTCTTCAGTCACATGGTCCTGTTCCTCCTCTTCCTCCATCCATGGTAGAGAAGGATGCTACTTTGCAGGCCACCTAATGAAAAATCTCTTGAAACTTGAAGTCAAATGATCCTATTCCTCCTCCTCCAACTATGGCCAAAGCAAGACGTTCCTTTGCCAACAATGTTTCCATCAACGGAAGAATCTCTTAAAAGTGAGCCTGCTGTCGCTTTGTCACATCTTATGATATCACCACATACCACTTCTTTTGTCCAGCTAACATAAATAGATTTTATTAGTATTAAAGATTTCTTTTGGGTTTTTAAATCGTGTTTTGTGGATCATGTCAACAGTCTCACGCTTCAGATTCATTGGCATATGCTGAAACGGAAGTCGCCAATATATTCACATTATTCGATTATTTAGCATGACCGAATTCAATACTTCCAGCCGAATTAGAAGAATGATGTGGACAATGGATGAAAATTAAAATCAAATTTGAGATTGTATTTTACTACTTTTATATTTAGTTTCCTTATAGTATTAGTTGCTTTATTTACTAAGATTGAGATAGGTACCGATTAGGAGTTTATTTGTTTCTATTTAATTAAAGATTTTAGTTATGTTTTAATTAGGGTTTTAGGGTTATAGATAAGGAGTCTTATTGATGTATTAATGAGACTTGAATGAATAATAATTGATATTGAGATTTGTGATTTTTTCTCCCCTTTTTGTCTTCTCCATCCAATCTGTCTGTTATTCTTATTCTAATCTCTTTCTCTCCTCTCTATCGGTGCTACATCACTATGTGAATACGCTAAGCTGGGAAACATAATAGCCTTTTCTATTCCATTCAGGTTAACGAGGGTGACACAACATGGCTAGAGTAACAGAATGTGATTTGTTTTACCTCCCTACCCAACCTAAACACACTGCTGCTCTAAATTTTCTAAAGATGGAAAGATGCTCATTATTGCTTATAAATAATGAGATCTTACTTCACATGGATGAAAAGAATGTTATTCCCTATGTTAGATTACCAACTATTCCAAAATATTTGGTAGGAAATGGCTGAACAACGTATATCAAGTATATCCAATACCCTCCCGTGCAACCCCCTCTTGAACTTGTAGACTTGTAGACTTGAACATTCATCCATGCAAAGCAAGCAGAATCCAAAGGGCAATATGTGTGGATGGAGTAACTTGAATCCAGGAGTGATTTGAATTCAGGATCTGCTAAAAACCAAAACTCTACTACCATATTAGATCATGGAGTGTCCCAAAAGGTTAAGTTGTTGGGAAACAACACACCAATGTATGTCAACCATATCCAGCACCCTAATTCTTGTCCCTTATAATTGAAGGTTCTGGGAGGGGTAGAGTACATACAAATTTAATTTTCAGCAAAATATAGTAATATACACAAAGTGGCTGCTCTCAAATTCGAAGCCACAATCTCAGAATTGGCATTGCTCCAAACGATAGCCCCTTGCTTCTCACACAAATAGAGATGCAAAATTCGCCTGTCCCCTCTTAATCCTAATGAATTTCAAATATTTTTTAACTAATTAGAATGTCCTGCTATAAAATGTTATACAAGATGCAACGTATTTAAATGTGCTGTACATTTGCCATGTTCCTTGTCTGTTGCCCAACTTTTAGATTCATCTCTCTGTATCCTGAGGGTCCGATGCGCAGATACCCACCTGCATTTGATACTTATACTCGAGTCAATATAGCATAATTATGACCAAATACATGATAGCTTGGACACTTACGGATTTTAATAAAACTACAAAAATGCAATCACTTTATAGAAATTAACAATGGCTATAATTGCAATGGACCCGTGTTCCCTTTCTTGTTCTTTTTGCTGCAGACGATGATTTTTGTTTTTTTGAGAGGTTCTTGTGTGGGGATTGCCACTCAATGAATCGCAGTGATCATTGATGGTCATTGGTTTACGCCAGTAAATATGCAGAATATGTTTAAGATGTATGGTTGTAATGATTTTTTTTCTTTTTTCTATTATTCTGAATTTTGTGCTGCTATTATGCAAGGTTGGAATTTTTCCCTGAGCGTTTCCAACTTGCCATCCCGGAAATTTCCACTTTGTTTTTCAGTTGATATGCGTCAATGCTTCGTTTACATTTGGAATAATTTCTGCTATCAACATTTACCATGCTACGATTAATCTGTTGTCATGCTATTGCTTGTTGGGAAATGTTTTTGTAGTGTATGTACATTCACTAATGTACTGGGAGAAATGTTAACTATCTAGTTGATGTCATTGCTCACTTGATACAACTTGATGAAGTAGCTTTGCTTTGTTATCTTTTCTGCTTCGGTGGTACAATGACATTTTATTGTCTATACACAGGTTGTTGCTGTGGGTCTTGATAATGCTACTGGCAACAAAGGAGGTTATTCAATAAGAGGTGGATTTGACTCTCGTAATTCAGGACATGTCGTTGAAGATTTCAGTAATGCTGTTGCTGAAGGTAAAGGCAATCAGAATTCTCAAAGTCCAAATGTTGACATGTGCACTAGCACTTTAAAGCCTGCTGCCGAAGTAAAAACAGAAGCAGATCTTGATAATTCCAGGGGGACCTTCAATGTTGTATCTTCTACTATTGGTGATGTAAAGTTGGATGGCACGATGCCCTTGGCCCCACATTTGGGTGCTTCTGCTGGTCACTTTTCTGTGAATGTTAATACAAATGATACATCTGTGACTACTTTGCAATTCAGTGACCTTAAGGTGCAAGGTGGTGACAGTATTACAGAAGCAGCCAGTAACTGTGTGTCAGATATTGCTGATGAATTTCCTTCTGATCCCTCTCAACCTAACCAACAAGTGGGATTGGAAAGTTCCATTGCCGCTGGGAAAAGTTCTTTGGAAGTTAAACACGACTCGGGATCTGCCGAGGAGTCATCAAAATTAAGCAGTATGATTGTAATCCCTCGGCCCCCATCCAGTCAGCGTAAAATGGCAGCATCCTCTTCAGTTTCATCAACCGTTCTGATCTCAAAACATTCCGTTGCTGATAACCGCAAGCCTTCAAACGCGCAGAATCGTAATCCCTTTATGAAACGGGGAATGTCCGACTGCACTACTAGTACTAAGAAAGATAATAGCTCAGCTAACATGGTCAGGGGCGAAGCCAGGCATGAAATACCGAGGAAATTATTGAAAGAATGTACAAAATCCTCGGTCAGTTCCGTGTTGAAAGTGTCACATTCAGGCAAGATTTCACATGCTCCTGATTCGAACAAAACTGTGTCAGATTCAAAGGATCCTGTGCTTCATTTATCTTCTAAAGCATCTTCAACACAGAAGATTGGAATTACATCAGGCTCTGGTGAGCCTTCCAGTTCATTGCAAGCTCATAATGCGTTACATGTACAAAATAAGATTTTACCTTCAGGCTTACCACATAGAGGTGAAAAGGTTAACCAGTCAAATAGCCAGTCATCAACTAAGGTGTCCCATACAGTGCCAATGCATCCTTCTGCATCTTCAAACTCTCCTGCAACACTGAGTGACGAAGAGGTGGGAAGGCTATCATTTCACTTTTTGAGTCATCCTTGTTGGCAAGCTTACATTTCTCTAAATCCTTTTTTTTTTATATTTTATATTTTTGTTTCAGCTTGCTTTACTCTTGCATCAAGAACTCAACAGTTCTCCAAGAGTTCCTCGGGTACCACGCATGCGACATACTGGTAGCTTACCTCAGTTGGGTTCCCCAACTGCTACAAGCATGCTGATCAAGAGGACATCTAGTTCTGGTGGAAGGGACTACAGTGTGGTTAGTTTCCCTGCTTTTATATATGAACATAATACTTGAACTAAGTCATTAGCTCCTTTGTTTATTCAATCTGGTTTGAGTGACTTGCCTCTTGATACATGTTTTAGGTTGCTAGAAGAAAAGCCAAGGATTTACCTAAACATGGGTCTCACTGTTCTCGTGAGATTGATGATGAGGGTAAGATGGACAGATCGGTGCCTTTTCCTGATCCGAGGAGACATGATTTAGCATCTGCAGCAGATGGTTTTACCAAGAGGGAAGCAGATAGCGGTTCTGGGAAAGGAGTATATGCTGTCAAGAAAAGTGCGCCGTCTGCCTCTGTTGCGTCTCTGTCCGGTGGACCATCATCCTCCACCGAGGCTAATGAACAGAATTTCTCATCCATGTGTAACTCACCGCGAAACACCTCTGATGATGATACCGGCGCCATTAGGGGTGCTACACATCGCACTTTACCAGGTTTTGTTCCCTTTCCAAGAAGTTAAACAACAAGCAATCTAGTTTCAAGGATTGAAGTTTCCTCTCTGTTATTCAAGCTTTTTGCTATTTGTTTATCTGCAATTACCATAGGCTTGATTGCTGAGATTATGAGCAAAGGAAAACATTTGACATATGAAGAACTCTGTGGTGCGGTGCTGCCGGTATGGTTGCTTTAATTGGACTCGATGCTTACTACTTTCTATAGGCTAGCTACTTTCATTGTAAGTGAGTGAAAGGATACTGTTGTGTATCTAATCCTTTCTCTGCTTCTGTTTTGCAGCACTGGCCTAACTTGCGGAAGCATAATGGAGAGCGCTATGCATATTCCAGTCATTCTCAGGCTGTTCTTGATTGCCTAAGGAACCGGCATGAATGGGCTCAGTTGGTAGATCGTGGTCCCAAGGTATGCCCTGGAATCAATGGGATTAAATTTATTAATCATGTGAATTTGTTGAGGGATATGACAGAAGTGTGGTGTTGAACCCTACACTGGTGGCTGTGGGTATAGTAATCTGTCTAATAGTTTCTGTGGATTAGTTTAACTTCATTCAATGATAAGACATTATTCCTTGAATAATAATAGCTGTAATGCGGCATTCATTAGAAATCTACTTGGTGCATATAGCATTGCCTCTGTAGTTTGATCACTGACAACTTATGTGTATATAAGGGGGATGAACCTTATGTGCAGTGTTTTGTGGTAATCAATTTGTGAATCTGAACAGCTTGTTTCCACAAGTCATAATTGGTGTAAAAGAGAAGTTTAAGGCGAAGTGTTAACAGTATTACTACCTACCAAAATGCGAAAAACCAGGAAACAGAATCTATGAAACAATCCACCAGCAGGTCGAGGACCATCTATTTTGTCACAAAACTTCTGCAAGTAGAATTCAATCCCCTTCCATTTGTTGCTGGTTTGGGAAATGTGCAGAATTAATTTTTTTGAACTTTTCATCGATTTGACTTGTGCCTTTGCCCTACTATGCCTGAAGTTTAATTATTCTGAACCAGACTAATGCCGGTCGAAAGAGACGGAAGCTTGATGCTGAGGCTCCAGGTTTTGAATCAGACGATGATGAGTATGGAAAGGACACAACAGTGAAGGAGGTCGAAAGTAAGAGTTTTGAGTCGCATCGAGAAGAATTCCCAAAGGGCAAGAGGAAAGCACGAAAACGCAGGCGACTGGCTCTGCGAGGAAGACACATTAAAGATGTTAGGAGGCGACGCAAGGCAGATGTGCTCAGTGGTGACGATGACGACGACGACAACGACGACGATAATGATGATGATGGTTCATTTTCTAGTTCCGGTGAGGTGAGTATGTTCAGTGATGATGAGATCCAGGGGGGTGGAGGACCATGTCCAGTTGGGAGTGAGGCATCTGCCAGTTCAGATGAAATGGGAACAGTCTCATAATTCTTGGTTGTTTGGTTTTGGGTTCATGGTTTGTTGTTTATCAATCATGGACAGATAGAGTTTTGGTTGAATGTCTCAATTAAAATGTCCAGAATCTTTGATTAGAATCTACGAGGCTGGTAGGTCTGGGTTGACAATGTTGTTTGGTTAACATCATTCTTCTTGCATCCTCCGTGATCTTTATGGGGGAGGTCCATTTGGCGTCTTCGAGTTTTCACCTTCCCCTTCTCTCCATTGATTAGCAGTGGGCTTTAAACGTGGGTGCATGGTAAGTGACGAGTGGTTGGTGGATGTTGGTACTAGCTCTGATGTGTCTAATGCATTTGTATTGTACCTATGTAATATTTTCTTGGGAACATATTTAGGTAGCAATATCTGATGTGTGGCCATTCAGGTCAAGCATGACTTATGTTCAGCTTGCAGTTGCAAGGATGTTGTACTTGTACCCCAACCCCACCCACCCTCATTTCAAACAGAATCAACCACCTGCAATAAACGATTTGGGCAGATGATTCAGATGAATGCTTACAACCGAATTCATTTCAATTATTATTATTACAATTTGTTGTGCATCTGTTTTCCTTGGTTATTACCAGCACACGTTGAGTGCTCCTGATTCAGGCCTTGTTGAAGGAAGAAACACTTGCCAAAGGCATTTGCACAAGGGGCACTATGAATGTTTAGCTGGTTTTTCCTGCATTGCAGTAAGAGGGTTTATCGAACACCCAAATGATTTCGTAGTTCTTAACTAAGTGCACTCAAGGAAAGTATCCAACCTATTTTTTCAGCAGTTTTTGATCAGCGTAGTAGTAGTAATATTGCGGAAGAAATCATAAGATTGTGACTCAATTGAAGAAGCAAGGTGAAGTAGCCACGCAAAGTGTTATCCATCATTTATGCCTTTTTTCTTTTTTGAGTGATGCTAGCCATCACGAATAAATTTACCGAAAGAATAATCAAATGACGGAGAAAAGTATTCTACACACTGCCTATAATATTTTTTGGTTTTTTTTTTTCAGTTTTAAGCACTGTTTGTGATTTTGTTTTTTACTTTTTATTTTTTTCTCTTTCTCTAATTTTTTTTTTCAATCGGTTTTAATTTTTTAATTTTTTACTTTTTCATAATAAAACAAATTTAAAGTATAATTATTTTAATTAAAATTTAAAAAAAATTTACTAAAAACAAAAATTATTATAAAAACTTTAAAGTAGTTTTTTTCTTTTTTTATTTTCTGATCAATTTTTCATTCATAATTTATTCGTTTCATTTGAAATTAATAATGATAAAATTAAAATATATATATATATAAGAAATTTTTCATACTAAATTTTAAAATATTTCTCATTTTTTTTTTAAAAATAATAAAAAAATATTGATGTAATTAATTTTTTTCAATACATGAGTACTTATGAAAAATTTCTTATGTCTTGCATCAACGTATAAGAAGTTTCTCATATTATATATATTCAAAAATTATTATGCTATTGTGTTTAGATAAATGTGAAAAATATGAGATCTTTTTTTTTTTTTTTCATACATGACTATATTGAAAAAATTTTATTTTGAGAATTTTTTCATTCATAAGTATTCATTTACTTAAAATTAATAACAACAAAATTAGAAAAAAAATCTGTATGAGAAGTTTCTCATACCAAATTTTAAAATAATTTTTATTTTTTCATTAAAAATAACAAAAATATTAATTGATAAGAAGTTTCTCATATATCACTATATATAAATATTCGCATATACATATACATATGTGTTATGAGAAATTTCTCATACTCAGATTTTAAAATGTATCAAAAAAATTTTTATATTTTTCATATGAGAATATATTCATATACATACCTGCTATGAGAAAAATTTCTCATAGTCAGATTTCAAAATGTATTAAAAATTTCTCATATATTACTATATGAGCATATACATACCTGCTGAGAATATTCACATATACATATATGTTATGCAAAAGTTCTCATATTCAAATTAAAAAATGTATTAAAAAGTTCTCATATATCACTATATGATATTATTCTTATATACATGCCTGTTATAAGAAATTTTTAATACTATATGAGATTAGCCACTAAGAATGTTCTTAGTATTATTTATTAGTAAGAATGTTCTCAGTGGGCGGCGTTGGTGGAGAAGGTGTTGATGAAGAAGTCGTAGAGGAGAGTGGAGAGGATGGTGGAAGAGCATAACTTGTTGCCGAGGTGGAACGAGAGAGACCATTCGAGCGAATAGTGAGAGATAATAATGAAGTCGAGGTAGCTCTCGCGGTATCGAACCA
Organism: Heliamphora exappendiculata; assembly: GCA_034768845.1. Classification (NCBI taxonomy): domain Eukaryota; kingdom Viridiplantae; phylum Streptophyta; class Magnoliopsida; order Ericales; family Sarraceniaceae; genus Heliamphora; species Heliamphora exappendiculata. Next base: position 15,625,431 of record JAOTRH010000018.1, on the reverse strand, counting down.
CTGAGAATGTTATCTGTATTCTTTACCAGTGAGAATGTTCTCAGTGGGCGGCGTTGGTGCAGAAGGTGTTGAAGAAGAGGTCATAGAAGAAAGTGGAGAGGAGGGTGGAAGAGCAAAACTAGTTGTCAAGATGGAATGAGAGAGACCACTTGAGCGAAGAGTTATAAATAATAGCGGAGTATAGGTAGCTCACTCGGCGTCGAATCACTGAAAATGTTCTCAATATTTTTTACCAGTGAGAATGTTTTCAGTGGGTGGCGCTGGCGGATAAGGTGTTGAGGAAGAGGTCGTAGAGAAGAGTGGAGATGATGGTGGAGGAGCAGAGCTTATTGCCGTGATGAATGGGCCGACGTCCCAGAGATGGCAATGAAGAGTTACTTTTGGATGAACCAACGTCGCAAAGTGTTGGAATCTGTGAATTTCATTGGCCATTGAAATCCAGATTTCAATAGTTCTGGACCAATTACAATTGAAATGGCCATTCAAGTGCAATTGGAGCCTGGAAACCAACAGCCATAAGTGGCTATTGATT
>JAOTRH010000018.1:15611898-15624799 GCA_034768845.1 Heliamphora exappendiculata | reverse complement strand
GTAGGTGCAAGATTCATTATTTAAACAATAATATTGTGGAGTCGTTGTACTGTGTGTCTGTATTTATAAAATAAAATTTTTTTTAAAAAAAATAATAAAAAAATTATAATTATTAATTAAATATAAAAATAAAATAACTTTTTAATGTGTTATAAGATACATATCACATCAATTAACCTAACTTATTCAATAGAATTCTGTTTTATAATAATTATGAAAAAAATTACACGTAGTACTATTCTGTACTCGTATAAAATCACTAAAATAATAAACTAGACTATTATAAAAGGGCGGGGGGCTGTGTTCCTTATAAAAAAACAGAAAGGAAGAAGAAGAAAGATCGTTGAAAAGACCGTAAAAGATTTTTCTCTGCTCTCGCCTGATCGGGATCGAAATCAAAGCGCCTGCAATCTAGGGCTCATCAAGTCCATCTCTTTCACATTGTTCCTACTTCGTGTTTTTTTAATTCTAACTACATTCCTTTAGCAGTTTTTTCCTCTCTGATTTCTAGATCCGGTTCCCCGTGTCCAGGTTCGTATAATTCTTCAATTTCATATTCACACTGCTCATACTTTCTATGCTTATTCATATTTAAATTATGGCCGATTTGACCTAACTTTGGAGATGATGTGTGCGGTCTTCATCAGATTTTGAACTTTTTGTTTATTTGAGTCTCCTTTCGTTTTTGGTGGGTTGGTGACGATCATGACGATTCCTGAATCGGGTTATATGATGGAGAACGGAGCAATTGGAATGCCATTTTCACCAGAGGACGAGAAGCGGATCGTAGCAGAGTTAACTAATGAAGCAGAGTCTAATTTGAAAGAAGGCAACTTGTATTACGTTATTTCCAATAGGTAGTCCTAGCCACCCTCCTAATTCAATTATCCGATTGCAACCATAAAATGTTGATCTATTGCACTAATTATTGCAAGAGGCGGTGGTATTCATGAGTTAATATTGTTATTTCTCAGTTTGCATGGGCATGAAGATCCAATTTTTGTTTGTGTTTTTTTATCAGCGATGAAATATTCATTGATGTAAAATAATATAATACAATGTTGAAAATTCAAAACAGAACAATCTAAACAGATTGCACTTCCAAACAGAAAATCCCCAGTATACTAAAGTTGGCAAGATACCAACATCAAACAAAGCTGACTGCAGTTAAAAACTACTACCACGCATATATCAGCTCCGATCAAGAAATATTTTCTGAATAACACGTATATTAGCCTGCCTTAATTGCCTCCTGCAATCTATAGATAATGTACTGGAGTGAGAATGCATCGGATTTTACCTTCAATTTTACCCAAAAAGCTACTCTTAAACTTTGTATGATCAATCTCCCTGTCCCACTTCAGTTCTGCTCCCTCCAAAATGCTGTTTGTTTCCAAGATTTGACATAGACCATATAATAGCCAGAGCCCAGAGGTAGTGCTTCCCAAATCAGTTTCTGAATTCTTTAACTTGCAGCTATACCACCAATTCAGCATGTTCCTGGTGAGACCCAGTTATTTCCCCACCACTATAAACATGCCACCCACAGCTTCCAAACATCAAAACATAGAGTAACAAGTGATCAATAGTTTCTACCATGTTGCCACAAATTCTGAATTATCCTGCTTTTTGATTATATATTATGCCTAATCTCATTAATCTATAAGCAGTTTTGATTCTACCCAACCATGCTAACCAACCAAACAACTGAACCCTTGTTGGGGCAACTTTATTCCTGACAACCTCCATAGTTTCACAATTTACAGCTGATGATGATTCAAATAGGTTGTACATAAGATTGAATCGAGTACTCACGTGATGAACGTGCTTTCCATGTCAAGGAATTGACTTTACTGATGCCACACTCAATTTGTCTTTTACTTAAAAGAGTCAGCAATCTCTCCACTTCCCCTTCTTCCCATGCTAATAGATTCCTTCTTAATCCCATATGCAGCCCATGCCTACCTTCCATGCCATTCATTACCTCTGCTAGGCTTGATTCCTTATTATTTGTCAGACTATGAAGTCTTGTGAATATCCCCATTAAACAGTTTTCTCCATGCCAATTATCTTTCTTAAAGGATATTCTATTCTACAAACAGATATTTTTAGAAAATCCCCAAAAGAAGTGAGTTTCTTTGTCTACCAATATGATATCCTTCCAAATGTTTGAGAATTTTCTATACTACCAATTTCGGTAACAAACTCCCCAAAGTTAAGCCATATTTTGGACAAAAAACTGTCCTCCTTAAAGAATCATTCTCTGTTGCAAACCTCCCCCACCAGCACCATTTAAGCAGTAAAGAATCATTCATCGTCCTAATCTTCCTTATCCCCAAGCCAAGAATCTGTTTCATCTTTGTAACCTCCGCTCATTTAACCAGATGCAACTTGTTTACTCTATTTGCACCCCCCCATAAGAATCTGCCTTTTATTGTATCAATTTCCTTTTCTACCATCTCTTGAGTTTTGAACAATGACATGAAATATTGGTAAGGCACACGAAACAGATTTGATGTATGTTATTGTTCCCCCGAATGACAAATATCTCTTCTTCCAGAAAGCTAATTTATTCTTGAACTTCTCTATAACTGGGCCTCCATATTTGTTTCAACCTTGGATTTGCTCCCAAAGGTAAACCCAGATATTTCAGAAGAAGCTCATGATAACTACATTTAAGTATGACAGCGAGATCCTTCAACAATCCTAACTCCACTCCCACTCCACTACCACAGATTTGTGAGAATTGATCTTTAAGCCTGATATAACTTCAAAAACTCTCAAAGATATTTTTTATACTCCAAATCTCCTTTCTATTTGCATTACAAAAAACTATTTTGTCATCCTCAATTTGGAGGTGAGAAATATTCAGTCCATCATGACCCACTGTTGTACCTTTAACTATGCCCAAAGCCTTTGATTTTTTGAATAATCGATTGAAATCCTTCTGCTGCCAAAATGAATAAGGAAGGAGATGATGGGTCTCCTTGTCTTATTCATTTTTTCATACGGAATTCAGTTGTTTGGGATCCATTTACAACTTACAAGCACTGGCACAGTTGCTGTAGTTACACATTCCCTAATCCATCTGGCCTACTTTTCTGCAAATCTAATTTTTTTGCATCATCTTAAACAGAAAACTCCAATTAAGCTTATTGTATGCTTTTTCGAAGTCTAATTTAAGAATTATCACCTTTTCTATCTTTTTTCTCCAAGCATTTACCACTTCAGTTGCTATTAAAACCCATCCAAAATGTTTCTTTCCCCAATGGATGCTGATTTCACCTCCTAAATAAGTAGAGGTACTGCCTTCTTTAATCTCTGGGCCAGCACCTTAGCCAAATTTTTGTAAATGCTTCCTATTAAACTGATTGGCCTTCAGCAATTAAATACACTATATTCTCTATTTTTGGTATCAGTGATACAAATGATGAGTTCAGCCCCATCACCAATCTATCATTATCATAAAATTCCTTAAAAAACAACATTATTTCCTCCTCCATAAATTTCCTGCACTTCCTGATACTGATCATATTAAATCTATCGGGTCTTGGAGATTTGTTCTCATCACAATCTTAAATAGGCCTCCAAACCTCTTGCTCAGTGAATACCCTCACTAGTCTGTATTGAAATGATTGTCAAGAATAACCTCCATATTTTCAGATATCATTGACCTGGCCCTTCCAATTTTCAGAAAAATCTTTTGAAAATGATTAAAAACTTCAATCTGAACCCAGACTGGCTCCTCCAAGGTAACTTCATTAATCTTAATGGAATTTATGAGCTACTTCTCTGCCTCCCATTCACCACCAAATGAAAATATCTTGTGTTATTGTTTAAGTCTCCAATTCTTTTTTTGGTAAGTGCTTTAAGATTCCAATTCAACCTTGATTTTTGCAACCAAAACCATTCTACCATTTTGCACGACCTCCAAAACTCAGCTCGCAGCTCTTTCCTCCTTACTTTATCTTCCTCTTGAAGTGGGCTCCTTTCAGCTGCCTCATCCAGACAATTCAATTGCTTCTCTACAATTTTTCCTGTGTCATCAATCCTTCCAAACACTGAATATTCCAAAATTTGAGAAATTTTTTAGTCCCTGCAATTTTTTGATTAAAGTAAAACCTGCCCAACTTTCAAATCTCATTTCTTTCCAGCAACTTTCCACTGATTCAAGAAACTTTGGGCGCAAAACCCATGCATTTATAAATCGAAATGGTTTTGGCCCACAATCCCTCTCATCTTCTTCTGATAGTCTTGGGCAATGGTCGGATAGGCTTCTAGCTCAACCCCATTGCTGGGAATTAAACTTTTCCAATTCTGGATGAAGCAGAAATCTGTCAATTCTGCTCCATTTCTCTTCATAATCACAATTAGACCAGGTATAACTTCTGCCCAGCATTAGAAGATCCACTACCTTGATTTTCTCAAGGAATTGATTACAATCTATCATTCTCCTATATCTTCTCGAACAACCTTCTCTCTCGCCCAAATTTTTGATTTCATTGAAGTCCCCACTCATACACCATGATTGGGTAAATGAAAGCTTCATTTTCTGAAGTGAATCCCATAGTTTTTCTCCTATCTGTCACTTCATTTGGACCATGAATATTAACCAAACTGCAATGGAAAGTAGAATTGATCTTACCTGATATTAGAATGAAATTTCTGTTACAACACCCCTTCTCCATTGTAAACACCTCAGATTTCCAAATACACAATTGCCCTCCTGAATTCCCATCTGCACCTACTTCAATGAAATAAAAGTTAGACCCATTCCACATTTTGATTGAACAAAAATTCTTGAAATGCCTTCTCTTTTTGTTTCTTGAATTAGCACAAAATCAATTTTCATTTCTTTTAACAGCCTCTTAAACCGCCCCCTTTCTCCTTCCTCCCCAATTCTCTCTAGCTTTCCATATAGAATCTTCACAGGTATCATTATTCTTACACCTGCATCCTATTAAATATGGCTCACTTACCGGAGACCTTACTTCCTTCATCAAGCTTTCTATTATCTTGCTGTTCCAGCTCTACAATCTTACTAATCATCTCTTCTTCATTGCCTCCATACTCCTCTCCTAGTGCTTTCCCCAATTCCCATGCCATGATCTGCTTTCAAGATTAAACGACTTCTATTTGCAATTGCTTATGAAGTAGTGGAAAGTGAAACCGCAGCTTCCGCAGTTCTAAAAATCACACTCTTTTGCTTCTTGCTTATTTCTTCTTGATTTATCCCTTCTCAAACTTAAAGCATTGCCTTTTCATAAAATCTCTTCAATTGATTAATTTTTCTCCTTCCTGTCGCCCCATCGACAATAGTAGATTTATCTCTGAGATTGGAATCCTTCTCTTTGACCCCTTCAATCCTTTCACTCCTCTTATTCTGCACAGCACACTTTCAATTGGTAACTTACAATTTTTTGCCAGCATCTGGATTTTGTTTTCTGAATTTGTACCAGGCCCAACTCGTTCTCTCCCATTATAAGGTACAATTGTCCAAATATTTGGCCCCCCATGACTAATATCCTCTGTCCAGCCCAAAGGACTCTTATACTTCCCCACGCATGAGGTGTGGTCATGAGCAATTTGCCCATCTTTCAAATTGGCACCAATTTCTCCCCCTCCCTTATAAATATTCTCCACACCATCTTGCAACTCGTAAACTTGTTTCTCATCATCATCATCATCGTCCTCTGTTTCTTCAGCAGATGATAGTGGGGGGCCTGGGGGCAGAGTTTTACCATGTTTGCACACATTACAGTTGCATAATGATGTTGTGATGCTGTTTAAAAGAATTTGTTCTTCTATCACCCTTGATGGGAATACATTCCTCAAGATTCCAGTTGACCACATTGGTTAATACCTTTAATTACTTTTTATTTTTATTTTCAAAGCTCATGCTTGACTTTGTTTCAGAAACACTATCAGACACTAGGTTTAACGTTTGTGCCACGACCCATACCCACCCCTATAGGATTAGGATCGAGATTGGCCGGTAGTTTTAGACTACCCTAGGTCATTTCATCATCAAGATGTCGTCCTCTATTAATAATTGAGAGGTAAAACATAATACAGCGGAAGTTTAATAATAAAACCTGTAAAATTATTTTCTCTTCGATTATGAGTACAATACAAAACTATTTTCATTACTGTTGTGCATGAGTAAGATGCTATGCAATTCCATTATATTACATCACCATACAAAAATATTAAAAGAGAACTTTTCATACATTACAAAGAATCAAAAGAGTATGGTTCACAACTCAATATACACAAAGTCTCAAAAACTAGCTCTTGTAGACAAGTCATCTATGTACATATACACATCTCAAATCTTGAGCCATACTACACTTTATCATCTGAAAAGATGTTAAGGTTTAACGTGTAAGGTTAAAAGCCCGTGAATACCATATACTAAGGTTACAAAAGATTAAAGGATATCTTTTATCAAGCCTTTTGCTATGTAATGTATATAAACCGAGTCCAGAACATTTTATAGAATTAAAGTTTAAAGCATCGATAAATTCACTTTAATCATATCAATAGAGCTTATAACATTTCAAATGATATATGATGCCATCACCGCGGACCTATTTAGGAAGGATTATCGAGCCGACACCGGGCCAACTCTGGCAATCTATCATGTAGCAACAATTGGTGGCAAAATGACGTCTTATTATAGCACTACTAGTATATTTTTTTCCCTTGGTAGCGTGGGATAGCCGCGGATGATAATAATAGATCAAAATATGTACATTTTAACGTATTGATATCCATGAAAGTATTGAAGAACATTTGATAAGGAACATACGATTTCCATTGAAAAGCATACTTTACGAATGTAACCAAAGCATAGTAGCACTCACCTCAAACACTTGTTCTAATGTTAATCATTTTTTAATCAAGAGTTCCTACATGAAAAACATATATTATACTCATGATAGATTACTCACAAGTTCACATTGTGAAGAAGTTATAACAATTAGGAGATGTTATATTCCATTTTAGGTCATTATCCCACTTAGGACTTAACAAAAGTGTCTTAAATATCCACATATTTGTGGCCATGGCTGTTCGGATGCCCAAACCAATGAGCTGGACAGAGAACATCTACTTTTAATTTTAAAGAGAAAGTTCGAAAACATATTTATTCTGACTCAGAGGGAGAAATGCACTGGAGTACCGATGTGTATCATGCACCTGAATTTACATATGGAAATGTTCATCTCTTACCAAAAACAAGTCATTTATGGATATTATCAGGAGGGCCATGCAGATCTAGCTTCTGTCCAAAAACATTATACACCATAACTTAACCTTTCGAACTCTGATTGGGGTAAAATTTGTGTCCAAATTGAAGCCCTAAAAATCTAGTTTCTAATGGTGGTGATCTCATTATCTAGTTCCAACCATACAAAAGATTATGATCAAAAGAGTGAAGACTGGTCATAAGAAAAAGTCTAGATTTATTATTATTTTGCTTATATTTCATCATATTTTATATCCAAAATCAAAAGCTTAAGTTAATCATGTATCACACTTGTAACAAGGTATTTTAAAGTTTTATATTCATCTAGGTTCAACATTCATGTAGTTAAATGATGAAATTACCATAGAGTCCAAGGTTTTTAAGAACCGAAAAGAATAACCCTAGTTTTTTTCATATATTAACCTTAAACTCATCAATTAATCAATTTTAATCCATTCTAATCTTGTTATTTTCAGATTATATGATAGAGAATAGCATGGAGAATAAGTATTTTACCTCAATTTGATGTCTTGTACAAAAGTCCTATGTTTTTCCTTCACTTTTCTTGATTTTTCTCTCTTTTTCCTTCACTTTCTCTTTAGCTAAACACCTTTCTCCAAAATCTTTTTGCAGAGATTCTCTTTCATCTCTTATTTTCTCAACTTTTTTAGAGAATTTATGACATTATCTCACATATGTATACATGTCCTCAATTTACACTAAAACTTAGTCTTAAAATGACACCCAGCTCCTTAAAATGACACCTAGCACCGGGCGAGTCACCAATTTCTTAATTACCAAATTAAGTTAATTAATCAAGTATCAATCTAATTAATCAAATTTAGGTTAGTTAATCTCACTTAATTAGGTTAATCATACTTATCAGTAATTAATCATAATTATGTAATTAATCATACTTCTCCCTACTAAATCTTGATTAATTTTTGCATGTTAATCTCAAAGTCTCTTACACATTAACATAAGTCTTTTAAGCACCTCAATTAAAGATTTTAAAATCGTCTTCATCGCTTAATTACACATTAACAAGAGTAATCAATGAAGTACGTCAATTTTTCTCTCTCTATACTTTGTATACTATACAAGTGCAAGTTACAAGAATTTTCATGTTATCAAGTATAACATGCATCAACATGCTTTTCTTTACATAAGTAGAATGTTTTCATACATTTTCATTAAAAGTAATTTCAAAAACTTTGCATGCAATTAATATGCACTAAATGAAACAAATCATGCATATAATGTTATTGTAATACCTTGGGTATTACAGTTTGACTCGTCATAGTTTTTCTGATTGAAACTCTGATTTGAAGTAAAAAATATAGGGAAATATAGATTTAATTTATGTTTTTCCCTTCTGGAACTACCTCCTTCACTGTTGTAAGGCAATTTTGCGTAGGTTAAGAGGTTCGTTTGGTGTCAACAAAGACACCAAATGATTTGGAGCTGTACAAACTTTGGTCGAAATTCCATTTATTTGGCTGTTTATTGAGTTGTCCTTTCTACAATTCCATGATTAGTGTTTTCTTTCTTCCTTTATTATACATTATATAATTGTTTATATATTTGTTTACTTTTTGTTTTTGATTTGTTATTTATTCATGCATTTAAATCATCATAAGCCAAGGCTTCATTTGTCTACTTTGCTGCTGGTTGATTAACTTTCTTCCTTAAAACCTTCCAAGGATAACATGATTGCCCAAGCATTTGTTGTTATTTTTATTTTTAGATTGGTGTTAGGGTTTTCCCAACCAATAGTGTCAGGCTAGCCTCTCTCCCAGGTTTTCTGGAATGCCGTGCTTAGCTAGGCTGTTTTTTTTTATTTTATTGAAATATCGTAGTTAGTGACATTTGTGCCTAGATGGGGCGAGGCAAACCCTAAGTTTCTTAGTTTTGATAGTCAAAATTCAATCCAATCAACAAATGACGAAAACAAATAAAGAGATGGATACAAAGATTTACGTGGAATCCTTAACGAGCAAGTTCTCCAAGTACAAAAATCACGGTCCCAATTACCCAAACAAATTCACTATTAAATTAAGGTTTATGAAATGATTGATGATAGGACTTGCAATCTACCAAAGCACCTAACTCTGTCAATTTTCCACAATTACTCCTTGTACTTGATCTGCACGTATAGTTGCTATAACCCCATAAGCCTACTCTGATCAACATTGATCCATGAGTATCAACATCTCAATCTCTGTTTTGGACAGTTAGGTAATGAATGGCCAAATAATTGATGGATAACCACACAAAAACCAATGAAGTGTGGGCGAGGGATCATAACATGAGAGAGTTCTTGCAAAATGACTGTTGCACAAATAACTCACAAATCTCTTTTAAGGGTGCTCAACAAACTCTAGGTTTTGTCAGTTAGAATATTCCAATCAAAAAAGAAACTACTACATAGAAAAGCGCTCGAGCGCACCTTTTGGAGTTTGCCAAAAAGCCCAATCTTTCGAGTGTCTATCGGGTACCCATGAAGGGCACTTTTCTGGATTTGTTTGGATTTTTCTTATACCTTTTATCGATCCAAAATCGAGCATGAAGATTGGTTGATAAGCGCCTTAAGGGTTATTGAATGCTTATCAAGCCCTCTGCATTGTTTTGCATTAAAAATCAAGTTTTTCAGACAAGAAAATGCATCCTAAACTCCACCATATGCATGTAAGGTATACCAGAGATAAAAACGGAGCATTGTCATCCACTTTAAGCTTGTCGTGAATTTTAACTACTTTTTTGACACACATCTCCGAACCAAAGACACCCTAAACTCTCACTAATGTGTTTTAAAAAGTCCATGTATCGATTAATGCTGCAGTTGCATAGAATTGTCAGATTTTTGGTGATTTTAGATTCAGTGTGTTAACATATGCTTAATAAGAGGGCAATATATTTTCTATGAAGTTATATGTGATTTGTAACAGTTGATCTTGTGGCACTAATACTGGCTACGTGGAGTGCAATGTGCAATCAATTAGTGAATCCATTGTCTTAGCTGTCCCGAGGAATTGAGACTATGTCTATACTTTATAGTGAATGAAATGGTGACTGCATGATGTGGTGACTTAAATTGGACCACAAGCTGAGATATGTTGGTGACTTAAATTGGATGCATATGAGGCTGTTTTGTTATGGTGGCCTCTTTTTTTTTTGTATATGGGTTGCATTCTCTTAATGTCTTATTTTACATAAATGTTTAATTTTTTTATGAAAATATTCTATTGGATGATAAACTTAGAAACCTACAAATTAATTAGGCTCTAGCAGGTAATACCGATATGGGATTTGTAGAACTAGTATGTCTATATATTTATTGTATGCATGCAAAAAATGGTGGTTAAAATCAATATTACACGTCAGATGTCGTGTCCCTACAAACCACATGAGTTACAAGTTTGTACCCAAGGTCAGTTTTGGTACGAAGCATTATCCATAGTTGAGCAAAGAGGTCAGTTTTGCTCCATTGAGGACAAACACATTATTTTTGAAGTGGTCTGCACGATCATTGTATAATTCCTTTATTCGATTGACCCATTAGCCCCTTTCATACACCAAATGCTATTGCATTGCATATTGAGTGCAGCATGGGGAATTATGCTGAGGAAATATGGTCAATGTGCCACTTGAAATTAGTGAAAAGTTTCAAATGATTGTAGTAGCATCATTTATCTACTCCATCTTGGAATCTTAGAAGGTACCTGTTCTGTTTGTATTCTGGTGGTATACTTGGTCCTTTTGGTAAACTTTTGCCTAAAAGGTATTTCGGTTTATGAGGAAATATGGTCTATGTGCCACTTGAAATTAGTGGAATGTTTCAAATGATTGTAGTAGCATCATTTATCTACTCCATCTTGGAATCTTAGAAGGTACGTGTTCTGTTTGTATTCTGGTGGTATACTTGGTCCTTTTGGTAAATTTTTTGGTAAACTTTTGCTTTAAAAGTATTCTGTTTATTTGAACACACTATCTATCACACTAGTTATCACAATGTCGTCTCTGTTCTTTTCCCTGTTTGCACAGTTGGTTCACAAGCTGGCAGAAATACACTGGGCAAGATGCTGGCACTTATGTGTTTGACAAGCATTCTACTGATTCTCAGTCTGTGGTTTTGTCAAAGGCAGTTGATAGACCTGGACCAATTGCTAATTCTGATATAGTTGTAAATGGAATTGATACTGAGGGTGATGATCTAGAGCTTCGGAGAACATTGCAGGAAGGATGTGATTACGTTTTAGTTCCCCAACAAGTTTGGGAGAAGCTTTTTGACTGGTAAGTTTTCACTTGAATTCCCTTATTGTCAATGTACTGATTTGTTTTGAATCTTTTGATAAATCCCTTCTTTTCAAGATATTTCTTCTTATCATGCTTAAAAGGATGGTTTCCTTGGTGATAAATGTTAATATAGAAACCTCCAGATTAACTAGAGTGATAGCACTCTGCTTATTGAATAGGAGGCAATGGGTAGGATAAGCACAGCTAATACTCTCCTACAAGCAGCATACTCAAAACTTGTTTAAACCTGTCAAAAAGTAGTTTTTTGAGCATGATTTTCTGGTTAGATCAGAATATAGAGGTTTCTAGGGTTTATATTCAGCGATAAAAAGTTCGTGATTGAAGAGAAGATTGTTTAGTCGTGTGGAATAATGTTTTCATGGTATGAAAATGATGAGAAAACCAATTTGTTTTTGAAGTTGCAACGCTTGTGAAGTTTAGGTATCACAATAGGCCGCTAGGGTTAGGAATTTGCTATACAATCCTAAAGAAGAGAACTCTGGTAATTCTCTAAAAGTAATCTTTCTATTTCATTAGAAGGATTAACTGGCTTTATGTAGAATTTTGTCTGAGACTCCTAGTCTTAATAGAACTTTGATTTGGAAGATATAACTTATATAATATTTCTAAAACCAAATAAAACTCGTAAATAGAGCCAATTTAGACACCTTGATGCATGCCTTAATAGCATGGGGCTTACTTTTGGTTCTTGGCTCATTGCTAAATGTCTATCATGGCATGTTCTCTCCAACTTCACATGTACGTGGTTGCTGTTATGTTAGATTGTTACTTGGGTATCAGATACTCGTCTATGCCCAGGTAATAGTTAGATTTTATGTTTCCAACAGTGAACTGGTTGTGTGACTCATCATGCTGCTTGTGTTTTATGTTTTGATCATTTTTTTTTTAGGTATAAGGGAGGACCGGCATTACCTAGAAAGTTAATTTCGCAGGGTGATGTTAACAAGCAGTTTAATGTGGAGGTTTTCCCCATTTGTCTGAAGTTAATTGATTCCAGAGACAACAGCCTATCCGTTATCAGGTTTAGTAAAAAGGTACTGCTCCCTGTTTTATTTTTCTTGGTTGCTCCATTTGAGGTTGCAGTATTTTGCTTTATACTTAAGTTCCCCTTTAACAGGAAACTGATGCTACGCCACTTCTTGTTGCTAATAATGAATTTCAGTGGGCTGCCATTTTTCTATCTATTATTGACTATTTGTTACAATCATACACATTGATATTTGCAGAATTTAATCGCCAAAGCAATCACCTGAAGAAAATCTTAGATGTTCTTCAGTCATTGCCTGGGTTCAACTTAATTTGATATGGTTCTTTTGCTCTTCTTTCTTGGCTGTT
>JAOTRH010000018.1:15587058-15606745 GCA_034768845.1 Heliamphora exappendiculata | reverse complement strand
ATAGAAAATGTGAAAAGGCATATATATATATATATATATATATATATATATATGCACACACACAAATTGCGGGAAAAACTCACTTTGTCCCTTCGACCTTTTCCACAGAACTTCATGCGCTACCTGAACTTCAAAATTCTACACTTACAACCCTGTACCTCTAGAATAAAGTAAAAACATGAACCAAGCTAACGGAAAACTTGAAAAGACTAAATTCCATGAACATGACTCACCTTTAATGCATCTCCTCCTCGCTTGTGTCTCTCACCCTCATTTTTTCTTCCTCGATTTAAAGTTTAACCAGCAGCGTCCCACCCTACCTGCAACTCAGCCCCTTCCGCAACCTCACCCGCAGCACCCAGTTGCTCCACCACCTTCACCCACAAGCACCCAGCCCCCGTCCCCACCCGCAGGCACCAATCTTCTTAAGATACCACTCTCCTTTCTCTTCCGTGTTAAACAAAATGCTTCACCAGTGATTTAACTCGAGCAAAATTTTGATTCTATACTTATTTAATTCATTAGGCTATGTCATAGACATTCTCACATGCTCGTCATACATTAGAGTTTGGCAAATAGTGAATGTTTCAAGTTGCATTTTTTAAATCTTGTTTTTACTGCTTTTATATCTGTTGTTGTGCTATAAAGAATGGATACGGACATGGACATGGACATGAACATGAAACAAAAGACACAAGACACGACAATCTCAAAGAAATCAAGACACGGATACGGCCGGAATACAAAAAAAATCTTTGTTTATGTATTCACGCCATGTTTTGGGCCTGAACAATGATTGGTATATTAAGGGCTTGAACGACGATTGGTATATTTAGTTTTTATTTCATCTTTTCAGTTTTAGTCAACAGGTTTCAAATAATTATTATTAGACCCCTTAGGATTTTTTTTTTAAAAAAAATTCACTAAAGCTCTAGTCTCATACTTCGGCGTGTCCATTATTTGACTCGCACATCCTACGCGTGCCTGATGCTCATGCATAAAGAAATAGTAAAAGATTAGGACATGCCAGTATTGTGTTCTCGACGTGTCTGGCAAGTGTTATGTTCGAGTCGTGTCCGTGTCCGAGACGGCTACGACACTTATATTGGTGTTTCAATATTCCTTAATGTTGTAGAGCTTCTTGGCTTTTGTTTAAGTCTTGGAGCATAAAACTAATTCAAAAGTAACAAATTTTGGTAAAAGTTTGGGAGAGGTGGATCTTCTGTTTTATGCTCTTTTTCTTTTTTATTAGTTGAGTTGTAAAGTAGCGACTTAAGATTAAAGGAGAAGAGAAAGAAGAAGAGAGAAGGATTGAGAAGTATATTATTATGAGAAAATAATGAGGTTAAATTATAACCTCTCCACCACATCAGCATTTATGTAAGATACATCACGATAATTACAAAACGACGCTAATAGACATAAGTAATTATCTAACACTCCCTCTCGTGGTGGAGCATAGAGGTCGAACATGCCCAGCGTGGAAAGAAGTCTCCGAAAAGTAGAAGCTGAAACGGTTTGGTAAGAATATCGCCTAATTGATGCTCAGAGCGAACATAGAGAGTCATGATCTGCTTTGTTAGTAATAAATTACGAATTAAGTGATAGTCGACCTCAATATGCTTAGCCTGCTCGTGGAAAATTAGATTATTAGCAATAAAGATAGCTGCGGCTTGATTAGCACAAAACATCTCAATGGGTGTAGCTGTCTAGATGCTAAAATCCCAAAAAAGGGATCAAACTCACAACATTTTAGAGGCAGTATGTGCCATGACACGGTACTTGGCTTTTACACTGGAACGAGCAACCATATTTTGTTTCTTATTACGCTAACTGACAAGATTACCATCAACAAGGTACAATAACCAGAGGTAAACCGCCGATCAAGCTGATTTCTAGCCCAATTAGCATCACTGAGGCCAACCACAAATAATGTATCAGATGGACGATATAGTAAGCCACGACTCGGAGCACATTTCAAGTAACAGAGGATATGATAAACAGCATCAAAATGGGGTTGACGGGGAGAATGTATAAACTGATTGACAACCCCAACAGCATACGTGATCACCCTGGTTTGCATCAAGTTTAACAGTGGCCTCCATCGGAGTGTTAAGAGGTCATGTCCCAAGAAGATTAGTCTCAGATAGAAGATCAAGGACATATTTTCTTTGAGAAAGATAGATACCCTGAGAAGAGCGAGCAATTTCAATGCCAAGAAAATAACGGAGAGTACCCAAATCCTTAAAGTTTTGCCCTAATTGCCTTTTTAGATCAACGATACCAACTGAGGCATCACCCGAAATGATGATATTATCAGCATACATAATCAATATAATAGTGCTAGTAGATCAATGATGAACAAAGATAGAGTGATCAAAGGTAGAGCGATAAAAGCCATAGGCGGCAAGCATAACAGAACTAAATCGATCAAATCAAGAACGGGGAAACTGTTTCAGTCCTTAGAGGGCCTTACGCAGGCGACACACAAGATGCTCACTACTCTGTGCAATGTAAAGTTTTAGTTAATTGATTGACATAAAGCAAATTAAAAAGAAAATAAGAAACATATAGATTAGAGGGTAAAATGAAAGGAGACGGATGGAGAACACCTTGACCGTGGATAGGTCAAGACGAACCATCCGCTAAGACAATATACTGCTCAATAGAAGTCAAATTAGAGAAAAAAAAGGATTACCAAATATATGAGAGTTGGCACTAGAATCGAGAACCCAAGATGGAGGTGTAATATCAGCACATTTACTATTACTTGAACTGGCTAACGTGGCAGTAGAAGATGAAGGCAGGACAATGCGCAATGTCTAAACGATCTCGCTAAGTGTAGCAGCAAGAGCATCATTAGAAGTAGAAGGAGGCACATGGCTAGAAGGCCTAAAAGACGACTGAGATAAAGCTAGAAAAGAGCTATTAGTGACTTGATGAACATAATATGATTTACCATATTTGGCCCAACAATAAGGCTTAGCCTATGTTTGGCTTAGCTTTTTTTAAAGGCTTTTGCTTAAAAGCCTTTAAAAAAACCCACTGGTTTGGCCTTAGATGGTTTTTTTCACATATTTTTACATTTACATTTTTATAAAAAAAAGTCAAAAAGTCAAAAAGTCTAGAAAAAAGTTAGTCCAAACATAAGCTTAGTATGATTAGTAGCATTACAGAAGTCACATTTCTCATCACCACGAGAGCTACCACGACCACCACCGCGGGATACACCACAAGAGCCTCGATCCCCACGACCACCACGACTATGTCCTCGAAAATTATCACGACTACCACTGTTGGTAACTAATGCAGAGGATTTTGAAATAAAAAAGGACCAGATGTAGCCGATGAGTGACCCAAGGAGAACGCAATAAGCGATAATAGGCATTAACCGCAGTAGGCAAGGTCTTACTAACAAGGATCTGATCTTTAAAACTACGAAGATCAGGATCCCACCCAGATAGTAAAGAGGTGATCATGAAGTCCTCCCAATGCCGCTTTTGTTGCTGTACATTAGTAGTAAAGGGACGATATTGTAACAACTGATCCCACAAACTCTTAAGTGGACTATAGTACTTAAATAAAGGCTTCCTAGATTGCTTGAGTGTGAAGATCTGCTCATAAGTTCATAAACCCGTGAAACATTACTCTGGTTTGAAAAAGAATCAGAGTCTCAAATTTGTTTAGAAGTATCACAAAATTCTACCGTTATAGCAATATAAGTAAGGTTCGAAATTGTGTCACAATCGTCCTATAACAATAGAATCAATAGTCTCCCTTGTTGTGAAATTGGGATCATGGTTGTTTGGAAGAGGATCTATGATGTATGTTAATCGTTGCTTGCCTTTGAGAAAAATTGTAAATGCATGCGCCCAGGCTAAATCACTAAAGACCATTTGGCCGTTTAGAGGTCTTGCATTTGGGCAAATCATCATCTTTAATTACTCCAGGACAATACAACGAGAACCAATAATCAGATGTGATATAGATTGAAGCAATAAACCAAAGAAGAACAAACCGATAGTATGTAGGTACTAAAGAGTGATCTTGGAGCAAGAACAATCCAAAACAAACCAAAGAAGAACAAGGAACTCAGCAGCCATAGCAAAAACGGGGGGGGGGGGGACCCTAGGAGGCGACAAACCCAAGTACAAACGTGATCGAAACCAGCGATTCACTTTGAATAAGAAGAAATAAGGCTCAAATCAAGTCTATGAGCACTGAAAAGGGGATCTGAGGCGAAAACTAAGTAAGTCGGCAACAAAAAATGGCAAGTTGGTGCCTAGGGTTTTGCCGCTGACATTGCGAAGCTTGAATCATTGTTAATGGAGTTTGAATCAATCAATCGATGTCCAAGGAGCCTTGTAGAAATGATTTTGGTAACCTTTGAAGGGATCTGAACAACCGGAAACATATCTAGAGCTTCAATCAAATGAATCGCGATCTAGGGTTCGAAATTTTCAAAAATCATTCCATAAATTGAAATACCCATCAAATGACTTCAAATTTTTTTACAAAAATCACCATAAATCTCAGAGGGTGCCGACAAGTTGATCGGAATAGACGACAGCAACGTCAGTCTGCACGGATAACAACGGCATGCTGACGTCATCTGTACAGAGGCTAACATCATGCTAACATCATCCATACGGAAGTTGACGTAAGCCATTTTGGTTTATCCCGAATCAAGTTTTAAATTTTTTCGGTGTGTTCTAAAGCTACATTAGAAGGCTCTAATACCAAGTTGAATTGTAAAATAGTGATATACAATTAAAGGAGAAGAGAAAGAATTAAGAGAAAAGGATTGAGAAATATATTATCATAAGAAAATAAAGAAACTTAATTATCACCTCTACAACACATTAGAATTTATATAAGAGACATCACGATAATTACAAAACGACCCTAATAGACATAAGTAATTATTTAACATTGTTTATTTGTGTGGTTAGGCTTAACCTCATAACATAAACTTCTTTGTGAAAATTCAAGAGAGAAATGATCATTTATTTAATTTTCCAAGGTCGAGTTAGCAAAATACGCTTTAAAATTTTGGTGGCAGAACTGTCAATTTTGTTTTGTGTTGATCGATTATTTAATTAATAGGATTGAATCAAATAGGTGATGCTTGCAAGACTAAAGCTTGAAATTTTTGGTGGTAAAGCTTGTGTCAATTTTATTGGATTTTTTTCTTTTGGAAGAGAGGGGTGGGGGGTGGGTTTGGCGGTGTTGAGAATATTGTTACCAAAAGAAAGATATACAAACATGCTAAAAAACAGCCTATATAGGATGACAACACTTAAACCTCTAGTCCCCCGATAGCCTAGGCTAAAGAAAGAAATAAATCCCTCACAACCCAAGAAATCAGTTTTGGCTAAGTAACCTCACCTCCACTGCCTTGTTCATGCTCGAAAAATATTTTAGTGTTACTAGCAAACTTTTGGCTCGGCTCATGTCTCATAGCTCTTTTAAGTATTAAACACTAGACTCCTTTCTGCGATAGTAAGATATATATAGGGTTCTAAAATTTAGGTTTGCAAACTCAATTCTCGAGGGTTACGTGAAACCATTGTAAGGGGAAAACTACCTAAATTCGCTAGCTAAAACTTTGAAGTGAGAAAAAAAATCATCTACTAACAAATATTCTAAAGTATGTATATAAATATTCTTTCAATCTTTTAGGTATATATGCCGTTTTAATTATTGAAAGCATGCCAAGTTCTTATCTTAGCCCACAAGTCCCGTCTTTTTTTTATATATATATTTATTTTGGACTGAAAAACTAATGGTTAACTTTAGTAAGAAATTGGAGAGGGATAGGTTTTTGAAGTTGAGGGGATGTATGTTTCATCGGGGAGTTTTCTCCATAAATTAGTACAATATTACTAATAGAATATAAAAAGAATTTCAAACAGCTTGTCAAATGGCCGAGGCCCAATTTTGTTGAAACTTGAAATGGGAGTGCTGACTCTTGTAATGCTGTCATTGGTGCTAATATCCAACTGTCTGAAACTTGATATGGGTGATTGCTCTCTGGCAATGCTCTTATTGGTGATGCCGATGACTGTCACTCTGCCCAATGTATCTGTGCTTTGGCCACAAAATTAAGCGGCATTTGTTGTCATGGTAGGATTTGTTCTCAAGGTTTGACCTTTTGCTGAAGGAATAGTTATGCTGTAACAGCTGCATGTTGTTTGGCTGTGGCCTGCCTTGCTATTGGGAAAAACTGTGTCAGTCAAGTTCAGAAATGTGAGTAATGCTGTTGGGTTTGATTCGGTACTGTATATGAGCCATCTTATGGAAGATAAAAAGTCGTTTGATCTGTTCACGGACATGCACTTATACTTCAGTTCCATGCATCTCCATCTGGAGCCATTCTGAAGTATTATTCTTTTAACAAAAAGTATGCTCTGTAAATTGAAGTTGGTCAATTTTCTGTGCCTACAAGCTTTATATTTTGAATCAGTTTGTTGATTAAACTGAGCATAGATATAGTTGTTACAATAATATGAATCTTGTCCATCCAGAATTTTAGTGTATGCTTTCAGAAATGGTTTGTATTGCAGTGATGAGTTACTCATGTTGTAGGTTGAACAGCTTCAGATCATTATCAAATTTTTTTGGTTATTCATTTCCACGTGATTTGATGTCACATGTTCCCAATTTATGCGGTAGTGCAGCTAGTGTTTAGTTGATTGCACGGTACTAGTTATCCACTATCAGACAGCTGAAATTGATATTCAAACTACAGAAACTTTGCCTTGCCATTCCAGTGTTTTTGGTGTTTACTTGTTTGCTATCTTTTACAGAAAATATTAAAACACATTATAGGGTTTCACTTGTTCATTTTTCCTTGTGAATAATTTAGTAATTTTTTACACTAGGAACTCCTTGCCTTCTTGCTGGATGGGCTGCATGAAGATTTAAATCGTGTTAAGAAAAAACCATATATCAAAACAAAGGATTCCGATGGTCGCCCTGATGAGGAAGTTGCAGATGAGTGTTGGAGAAATCACAAGGCTCGGAATGACTCCATAATTGTGGATGTTTGTCAAGTGAGTACATTTTCTGTGTGTGTTCCTCTTGTACTTCCTCGCTTTATGTAAAATGAACTTAGAATCTTTGGAAGAAATTGCCACAGATATTGTCAGCATTTTAGTTACAATGACCAAGCAACTCTATCCTTTTTGTAACCAAGAAGATTTACCATAATATGTCATGCCCCTCCTACTGGCATGCCCTGCCATGAACCACAACCCATCAACTGCGGTAACACATAAGCCCGCCAAAGATCGGAACATAACAACACAATGATATTCCACAAATAATCTCAACTGAGCTAAATCAAATATTGAAACATAGGATACAAATAGACCATAAACAAAATGCAATCATTAAAATAAATGTCAAGCATGATAAATTAAAAATCACCAGCGAGCTGTCCACCAGTTAACTAATTAAAAAGTAAACTGACTCAAATTATCTAATCTTGCTCACTGAAAAATGCTAATAGACGACATGAACTCACAATCCAATGAACGATAAAGCATGCATACTAATATAATATTTTGAAATCAAGGATTGAAAATAAGATGTCAACAATACAGATGTTTCTCAATATGAAGGCATACCTCAACATCATCGTTGCATGTTTCTCATAACATCGTAATCAACATGCCTCATTGGATAATCGTACTATCATTGAGACACTTGAAGCATTGCCACAGCAACCAAAGTCACCTATTGTAATATCTCCAGGACTTATATTCATGCATATATAAGTAATGAAATATCACCACTAGATTTAGTAAAAATATTTCATAAATCGTGTGAAGTACTTCGACGTTTACCTTTTAAGTAAGAAGGATTATATAACTGCAGAAGATCAGGATTGGGATCCACTATTCCCGTCCAAGATGGCTGAACGGTCTGGGTTGAACTCCACGTGTGCCTGCACAAGAAATGGGTGAGATGCCCACCGGTGACTTTCTTCGATGGACCATCCAATGATAAAGTCAAGCAGGGGTTTTAGAGAGAAAAGCTTGAGAAAGTAATTTGACAGAGTTTCTCCTAGTAGATTAGAGTGCATACCTTTGCTTTTGAAAGTGCTGGCTATTTATAGGAAAAAATATACTTGGCCCACTTTAGGAATCCGATCCAACCCGAGCAGGTCGGGTTGTACTCTTTCTAATCAATACATAGTTTTCAATCCGATGGTAACTTATCGTTGCCATCATTATATCTTTTTGCAAGTTCTTTTGTCACATCAGGTTGTCCATCGGTACTCAGAGTTGGTTCAATTGCTGTTGGTCTCTTATCATGAGTACTAACTTCTGATATGCGTGTCATGCGCACTGATTACCATGTACCGAGCCCCAAGCTCGGCCTCCGAGATCATCCAACATGTCCTACTCGGACGTGGGTGCCGAACACCTCTTCTCATGGTGCCGAGCACTTCTCTTCGAGACCACGGCCGAGCTCTTTCCCTGGGATCTTAAAAGCTCGGAAGCATTTGTCCATGTGTGCTCGGTCCACTTCCCGAGCTAAGAGGGGTATACTGAGGTACAATATCACGGGCCAATGGCTGTTGTGCTGTACGGCATTCCACGTGTGTGCCACGTGACCCTGGTCGAATTTTGTCCTCTCTCAATTGCCCCAATCATCTTGTTGTTGCTTGATCACTCTAGCTACTGGAATGTGATGTGATGATCTTGTTCGGTTCGTTGTTTTACTTTTTGATCGGAAGACTTATCGAGCAAGTTTTGTTGACGTATTGCCACTTAGCCCAATTGTACGCCAACCGCCATTTTTGCCACGTGGCGGTTCCCCATCGATTCTGCACCACGTTTATTGCGTGCATTGAATGCGCATTAAATGCGTACGGCGTTAGCTGTTCCTTGGGCACAGGAATGCTGGCCGTCGT
Source organism: Heliamphora exappendiculata (assembly GCA_034768845.1). Taxonomy (NCBI): domain Eukaryota; kingdom Viridiplantae; phylum Streptophyta; class Magnoliopsida; order Ericales; family Sarraceniaceae; genus Heliamphora; species Heliamphora exappendiculata. Next base: position 15,597,822 of record JAOTRH010000018.1, on the reverse strand, counting down.
TTTTCAATAAATGCCAATCATGCGAGTTTATGACGGTTGGGTAGCTCGGGCTTTCAAGTCCGAGTGGTTGGTTAGCTGATATATATAGAGTCCGTGCACTGTATTTGTTCGGGCTTCAGCAATCCGAGCATAATTCTGCTCGGCTGTCATGAAAAGCACTGTACCTCATGATATTCGGCTTGGCGCGCATTAATGTGCATTTAATGCGTACGGCGCACTCTACCCCAAGCGCCGTGACCCTTGGCACTTCATTCGAATGAGGGAGAAAAGTATAAAAGGTGGGAGGGGCTCCTTTCCCCCTTCTTTACGAACTCTCTCTATCCCCAAAGCCTAGGCGATTTTCGACGACTCTCCGGCGACTGTTTATCATCTTCTCCAGCGGTTGTCAATCACTTTCTCCAGCGGTTGTCAATCACCATCTCCAGCAGCTCTCATTCTGCGTTAAGGTACTTAACTTACATTTTCTCTGTTTTACTTTTCTATGACGCCGCCGTCGCCGCCATGGTGGTGGCGAAAACCTGGGTGGCTGTTGGGCCTTCTGTCCACGCCTCTCACACCCTGGCGCCATCATCATCGCCGCCGAAGTGGCGGTCATTTGCATATATGCACATAAATTATATGCATCCATGTGTATGCATATACATTTATATATGTATATATATACATAATGCACAGAGGATTGGAACAATCACGCTCACATCAGCCCCTTCCTTTTTTTTCTATTTTTTTACCCCTAAAGACAAGATGGGGCGACTTGCTCGATATGTTGATACTCCTGAGGGTTTAGCCGAGCTCTGCCAAGTTAGGGCCATTCCTAATGACGTATCAATACGTCAGGCTGGTGCAAACGAGATCAGGACTACAGAGGATCCCAGGGCTGCCGTATTTCCCTTGGTCGTTGTTCTGGAGTCCAGGTTGGAGTTTCCCCTCCCGAGCATCGTGAGGGAGGTCCTCTCTTTCTACAGGCTGTGCCCTGCGCAGCTCACCCCAAACGTGTACTCAATTCTGATGGGATTAGCTTTACTGAATTGCTACATGGGCATCAACCTTGGTGTTTGAGAGATCTAGTATTGCTACTCCATCGCTGAGACATTTAAGGGCCAAAACAAGTATTATCTAGAGGCCAAGGAAGGTAGGAACATAGTACTCGAGCTGAATAGCTCCCACGAAGGGGACTTAGAGGACTTTATCGTGGTCGAGGGGAATTGGCAGCTTGTCCCTAGAGACGAAGATCCCCGGCCATGGCTTTGCCCGACTAGGTCGGGATCCCCAGGTACTCGAGCTCCTTTTCTTGACTTTTCATCTAAATAATGCTTGTTATTACTTGTTTATTTGCTCGGAACTGATGCATTCCCTTTTAGGTGCTTACTGCAACGCCGCCGCCGCCCAGGACAGAAAGGACAGGAGGGACGGACGAATCAACTCTGCGCATCTGCAGTGCGTGCTCGACTGGGACCATGCTATGCGCAGCTTCAAGAGGTTGTTTAATGGCCGGCCTATCCGCCCAAAGGAGCTTGGACAACCACCTCCAGGATGTCCTCAAACCGATCAGGCTCCACAAGAAGAGCTCCCGATATGGCACAACGGGATCTGGTGAACTTCCTGCTCGGAGACCTGTCACAGTCCTTGTCGACAGCCTTATCGCCAACCCCAACAGCTATCCCAAGCACCCCGGCTTTTATGTCGGACACTACACCCATCGTCCCCACAGCTCCTCTGGCACCTCTAGCCCCTTCGAGACAGCAAAAGAGGGGGAGCACGGCCTCGGAGGTCGCCGACCGCCAGATCAGGAGGCGAATTGAGGGTGATCCACCAGTCCTTCTGCCTCGCCTTGCCCAAGAAAGCTCCGAGGCATCTGAGGTACTCGCGCCTCTCTCTTTCTACCCCGCTTGCCGTGGTAGACCCCTCATCGCTTGGGATTTGGTGCAGCAGAACCAAGTGGCGTGGGCTCTGGCCAAAAGCCTCTGCCTTCCGCGGGACAAGGCCGAATACCAAAAGATCCCGGACGCCTCCATCGCGAAGCAGGCCACGCAGCACATTATAGTGGTAAGTCAAGAAATTGAGCTCTAGACACTTGGAACTTTCAGCTTATTCGTCAATTTTCAGTTTTATCCATCTAAGCTAACTTCTCTTCTGTTGTGCAGGGCCTGTAGATGGGCGTTGAGGCTTCCAAACGTTGCAGCCGTGTTCAGGAGAAATTCGATCTCCTCAAGGTTGACGCCCTGAAACTCAGGGAGGACAACAAGGTCCTCCAGGCTCAGGTTGGAGAGGCCGTGAAGGCGCAGGAGGATGCCGAACTCCAAGCCATTCGAGCACTGGACGCGGTGAAGGAGTGTGATATCCTGGTATCCCACATCGGAAAGGGAGAAGGAGTTCCTAGGCTAGAAAGGAATAACTTTGAACTTTTACATTCAACGAGGCCGTTTTTTTCAAGTGATAGAGACCCTAGCAAAACTCCACAGTTAAGCGTGCTTACGCGGGAGTAATGCAAGGATGGGTGACCCCCTGGAAAGAATAAAACCGTGAGGGATTTTGCCGAAAACGGACAATATCGTTGCCATGGGAAGGGTCGGGGTATTACAAGAAGTACGAGGCCAACCTTGCCTCCGTCCTCGGGCAGCTCAAGGAGGCACGGAAGGCCTAGAACGAACTGCTCTAGACGATTGCCGACCTGAAAGAGCAAAACCAGTTGTCCGCCCAAGCCAAGTGTAATGAGGGCTTCAACGCTGCCAGGAATGTGTATGAGGCCCGGGTTCGGATCCTGCAGATCCCCCTGTTCAAGTTGGGGTGGGACACTGCTTTGAAAGCCACCTCGGTTCCCGAGGACTCTTCTCTCCATAGGGAAGTGCCTTGGCTGCAGCTTGGAGTTCCCTTCCCTACTCAACTGGTTCATTTTATTGGGCGGGCCACACCTCCGGGCACAGTTGTGGATGTGGCCTCGCTTTCATCGGCCCCGCTTCCTCTCCAGTCGGATGACCGAACACCGCCTCCTCCTCCCGAGCAAGCGGATGAATACGAAGAACTCGAGCCCCTATGGCCCGAAACCAGAGCTGCCGACCTCAACGAGCCTGTTGATCTCACTCGAGGATGACGAGCCTAATCAGGACGGGGAAGAGTAAGGTGGTGGAGCAGAGGAGCAGACTAGTCAGGAGGTACCTGCCCAAGAGGAACCCGTCCAGGAGCAAGCAGCAGTCAATGCCTCCTCTCAGCTAGCCCAAGCCGCCTTGGCTTAGTCATTTTGCTTTCTTAAAATTTTCTTTTAAGTTCGTATTGCACGGTCTCGTTTCCTCTGTGAGGTCGGCATGCCCCCCACTGTACATATGAATTTCATTATTAATGAAGTACCTTTGTTTAATGTCTGGTCAACGCTTTGCAATTGTTCTCGCTTCATTTTTAACGTTGATACAAGTGTATGACTTTAGACCTCATCGAACTGTGTGGTCGGCTCACTTTAATTATACTTCTATCCTTCCGAGCTATGACGTTTTGTATCCACAATGATCTTTTAGTTCCGCGGGGCACTCAAAGAATAGTAGAGCTGGACAACATTCATAGTCGAGCTAGACAACATTCGAAGGCCAAGCTTAACAGCTTACCAAGCCAAGCTATCGGGGTTTTTTCAGCCTAGCCGAGCCAAAGATTTCTTGCCCATGAATGACTCGAAGTCAAATGGGACTTTTACTACCTAGCCAAGCTAGGGCTTTCCTGCCCAGGCTTGACTTAAAGTCAACAGGGACTTTTGCTGCCTAGCCGGATTAAGGCTTTCTTGCCCAGGCTTGACTCAAAGTCAACTGGAATTTTTATTGCCTAGCCGAGCTAGGGCTTTCTTGAGATGTCTTAAGATTATACATGCAAGCTTCTGAGAAAAGTTTCGTCATTCATTATCCAGAAAACGAATTTACAATTGGAGCTTCAATGATAAAACTTCCTTAAATTCTGTGCATTCCAAGGCCTCGGGATCTGCTTTCCTTCCAAATCTTCAAGTCTGTAAGCTCCCGTGCCTGCAATCGATGTGACTTTGTACGGGCCCTCCTAGGTTGGGCCCAATTTGCCATCGAGGGGATCCTTTGTATTAAGGAGGACCTTATTGAGCACCAGTTCGCCGACCTGAAAATTCTTATGATTAACTCATCTGTTGTAAAACTTCGAAAGTTGTTGGTGGTAGGTCACCAACTTGACTAGAGCTTGCTCCCTTCTTTCCTCGGCTAGATCCAAGTCCAGAGCAATAGTGAGGTTGTTGTTCACGGACTCGAAAGCTTCAGTTCTAATGATGGGTAACCTTACTTCCAGGGGGATTACTGCTTCCGAGCCATAAGCCATTGCAAACGGCATCTCTCCTGTTGAGCTTCTTAGAGTTGTCCGGTAGGTCCATAACACTGAAAGAATCTCGTCCATCCATTTTCCTTTGGTTTTCTCTAACCTCCTTTTTAGTCCTGATAAGAGTGTCATGTTCGAGATTTCTACTTGGCCATTGCTCTGAGAGAATGAAGGCGTTGAGAAGTAATTCTTTATTCCTAAGCCCGAGCAAAAGGTCTTAAACAAGTTGCTGTCGAACTGCTTCCCATTATCTACAACTATGGCACGCGGAATACCAAACCTGGTGATGATGCTCTTCTATACAAACTTTTTCGCGTCCACATCTCTGATATTAGTAAAGGGCTCAGCCTCAACCTATTTGGAGAAATAGTTTGTTGCTACAATTAGGAACTTTTTATTGTTGGGTGCTATAGGCAATAGGCCATCAATTTCCAATCCCTATTGTGCAAAAGGCCATGGGCTGGTGATCGGGCTAAGGTCCTCGATAGGTTGCCTGTGCAGGGGTGCAAACTTTTGACACTTATCATACTTCTTCGAGTATACTTGGGCATCTTTCTGCATGTAGGACCACCAGTAGCCCTGGCTAATGGCTCTGTGCGCTATAGACCTTCTCCCTGTGTGACTTTCACATATTCCTTCATGAAGCTCAAAAAGAAGTCTTGGACTTTGTTGGGGTTCACACATAATAGGCAAGGTCCCGAGAAAGATCTATATAGTTGACCTTTAGAGGATAGCCAAAATCGCGCAGTCTTATGTCTGATCTTGTGCGTTTCCTTCTTTTTTCAGGGAAATTGACCGTCGTCAAGAAATCTGATAATAGGATCCATCCAACTCGGGTCCTGGTTGTCTTCAATGGCACAGATCTGCTGTGCAGTCATTTCAATGCTCGAGCTTTCTTGTTTCTGTACTTCCACCGTCCTTTTTAGCCCGAGCTCGGTTGCTGAGGCTAAGGCCGCTAGGGCGTCGGCATGAGAATACCCTTCTCTGTTAATCTGCTCGATTTGCACTTCCTCGAATCCATTCACCAGCTCGAGTGCTAGGGAAAGGTAGCAGGCCATCCTGTCATCTCGGGTACTATACTGTCCGGTCAGTTGATTTACCACTAGAAACTTCCAACTTTCTAATGCCTAGGTGTTCGGCACTCCTGAGCCAAGCAAGCAGCACTTCATATTCAGCCTCATTGTTGGAAGCTGGGAATCCCAATCTGATGGAGTGTTCTATCACGGATCCTTCTGGAGAGATTAGAACCACCCCTACTCTAGAGCCTTTATGGTTTGAAGCACCATCGGTGTACAGCTTCCATTTTTTTATTACTACTTTGGATTCCCCGCTTTCTTCTCCCGCGCAGCCAACCTTCCCCCCAGCTCAGACTCGAGCGTGGTTGGGTCCGAGCTGATCAACAAACCTGGCTAGGAGAATCCTGCTATGAAGTTTGCAAGGACCTGTCCTTTGATTACTGTTCTTGGTCTGAACTCAATATCGTACTCCCCAAGCTTGACCCCCCATTTGGCAATCCTCCCTGAAAAGTCATCCCTACGTAGCAAAACTTTGAGCGGGTGTGTAGTTAGGATTATAATTTTGTGCGCTTGAAAGTAATGTGCCAATTTCCAGGATGCCATGACCAAGGCGAGTGCGAGCTTCTCTAGTGGCAAGTATCTGGTCTTAGCGTCGAGAAAGGTGTGGCTAACGTAGTAAACTGAAAGCTGCTCAGCCACGTCTAGCCTGACCAAGATAGCACTAGCTGAATGTTTCAAGACTGCAAGGTACGCGTATAGCTCTTCGCCGAACAAAGGCTTAGAGAAAAGAGGAGCCATGCTCAGGTACTCCTTTAATTTTTGGAGCGCCTGAGCTCACTCCTCCCCTCAGACAAAATTTTTGTCCTTTTTTAATAACTGAAAGAAAAGATGGAACTTATTTGATGACTGGCTGATAAATCTGTTCAAAGCCGCTGCCATCCCCGTGAGCCGTTGTATCTCCCTCACTGTTTTTGGGGGTTGTATATTTTGTATTGTTGCTATCTGGTCGGGATCAGCCTTGATCTCTCGCCTGCTTACCAAGTGCCCCAAGAACTTTCTTGATTGCACCCTAAAAGCACACTTTGACGCGTTAAGCCTCAACTTATAAGTCTTCAATACCTCGAAAATGTTGGTCAGGTCGGTCAAATGGCTGTGCTGCTGCTCGGTCTTGACCACCATATCATCAATATAGATTTCGATGTTCCGACCTAGCATAGGTTGGAATATCTTCGTAGGTTGCCCCAGCGTTCTTTAGGCCCGAAAGGCATGACTTTGTAGCAGTACAACCCGCGCGGAGTGATGAAACTGGTCTTCTCTTCTCAAAGTGATTTGGTGGTAACCTCTGTAAGCATCTAAAAAGCTCATCATTCCATGACCTACTACTGAGTTCACTAGTTGATCAATTTTGGGTAATGGGAACGAATCTTTCGGACAAGCTTTGTTCAGGTCGGTGAAGTCCACACAGATCCTCCATTTTCCATTCTTCTTCTTGACAACAACAGTATTCGACGGTCATAGGGGTACTGTACCTCCCTAATTGCCCCTGACTCGAGAAACTTCTCTACCTCTTCGAGGACGACTTCTGAATGTTGAGTTGAGGATCTCCTCCTGCGCTGGACGACTGGTTTGTGTGTCGGATCCACACTCAGTCTGTGTTGCATTACCTCGGGGTTAATGCCCGACATCTCATACGGCGTCCAAGCAAACACTTCCACGTTTGCCTTGAGAAAGTCCACTAGGTTGGTCTCCTCTCGCGCAGCCATATTGGAGCCGAGCATAAAGAATCTGTCTGGATCATTTTCGTCTAACGTGACCTTCAGTGGCTCCACGACCTTTTCCGTTGGCGCTCTTCCAACATCTTCCAAAAGTGGTTTGTCTTACACTTCCATCACACACATCTGCTCATCTTTGGACGAGCTTTTCTTTCCTCGGATAGCAGCCATAAAGCACTATTTGGCTGCTGTTTGATCTCTCATGACTGTCTCCATGCCCCTTGAGGTTAGGAACTTAAGGACCTGGTGATATGCTAAGGGGATGACTTTGAGCTGGTGAAGCCATGTCCTTCCCATTATGGCATTGTATGGAGACGATACATCTACTACCAAAAACTCGATGTTCTTTACCTGGGTGACTGTCCTGACCAGCAGTATGATCCGCCGCATAAGTAGGATGGGCTGACCATTGAATCCGACAAATGGGGTGTAGCACTTAAGCGAATCTTTCCTTTTGTGTCTTAATTTGAAGAAAAGGTCGGCGTACATCACCTCACTCGAGCTTCCCTGATCAACCAAAATGTGCTTCACATCGTACCTCCCAATCCGAAGGGTTATGACAAGTGTGTCATTGTGCGGGTGTTCTACCCCCTCCATGTCGGCGTCCGTGAAGGTCAGGTCTCCTACGGAGTATTCACTGTTCGGGCTCTTCTTTTTGCTCGAACCATTATGCCCGAGCTGGGTTTGCATGACTTCTCGTCGATGTGCCATTTCCCGACTTCCGCTCCTTGTCTCATTCGATATCTTTGGCTTGGGGGCTGCGTGTATGACGCTAATCACTTCTGCTAGTTCTTCCGCTCCTTCTCCCTGCTCGGCATGAGCATGTTGCTTAGCTCGAGTTTTTTCCTTGTCAATATATTGCTCGAGGTTTCTAGCCTTCACCTGTTCTTCTAAGAACTTCTTGAATGTCCGGCAGCAATATGTGAAATGCTCGTGCTTTTTGTGGTAAAAGCAATGTTTCTTCTCATTCCGCTTGCTCGGATCAGTGAACATTTTTTACGACCAGACAAACCATGGCTTGTCCTTGATCTAGTGAAGAAACTTGTGAATAGGCTCCTTGAACACAATATTAGCTACGTCGTAAATCCCATTCGGCCTTTCGCGCTCCCTTTCTCTTTTAGGCTTCTTTTTGGCCTTCTTACCCTCCTTCCTCTCTGCTCAGGCTTCTTTTTGCATTTCCTGGGCAGGTGCTTCGTTGACCATTCCTCCCATATCCTCCTCGACCTTCGACTACTGTTCAATCCGCAGCATTAGCTCGACCATGCCCTGAGCAGGCCTGTTGGTTAGGGAATGCCTCAATTTATGGGTTTTGTCCAGCCCTAGCTTGTAGGAGGCCACAACAAGCTGCTCGTTGCAATCATCGATGTCGTTGAAGGTCTCCTAATAGCGCCGAGCATAAGACTTTAGACTTTCGTTTTTCGCCTTCCTGAGGCCGAGCAGAGAATTGATCTCCCTGGGTTGTCTGCTATTGGTGATAAACCTTGTCGCGAATAGCTCGACAAGTTGCTTCCAACTTCCAACTGACCCAGCAGAGAGTTTATTAAACCCGTGTAAAGTTACCTCGCCCAGACTAGAAGGAAAAATCATGCACATCAGGGCGTCGTTCTCATTCTAGAAGGCCATCATCTGTCTAAAATGCCGAATGTGACCCACAGGGTCTGCCTTTCCATCATAAAGATTGAATTTTGGGGTCTAGAACTTTCTGGGCGAATCAACTCCATCCACCTCCCTAGTAAATGGGGAGGCTGATATATGCTCTAGCGCCCTCCGAGCAACGTCTTTGGCCAACCTCCTCGTGGTCGGCTGTAACCTCCCCTCGAGCTGGAGGTGCAACCACTGCTTGAGCTCCTCTTTTTCATCTGCACGATCGAGCTCCTGGCCAACCTGCCGTTGCTGCTCTTAACGGCACATGGCTGGTGCGTGAGTGTTGCTAAACGTTTAGGTCTGTTCTTGCCTCCTTTTTGAGCCAGAAATACGACTTCTTTCAGGGATCTCCTCTCGCCGCTCAGATTGGGGTTCCCTCTCTGCACTGCAACTGGCCTGAGACCGATCAAAGTCTCTTCTTTGCTCTCTGTTGGACCGCTCGTGGTCTGACTGAACTCCCGGCGAGCATCGCCGGTTCATGCGAGCCCTCGCCTCGTGGAGCTCTCGCTGGAGCCTGGCCAGTTGCTGGTCTCTTCTATTCAGCTCGTCCTGGTACTCCTCCACCACTTGCTGCATCGAGTAACATGGCGGGTAATCCCCTTCAGATAGTGTGGTTTTGTGAGAGCTCCATGCGTGGGTCTGTTCTCTTCTCTGGTTGATCTTGGACCTATCAATGTGGACTTCGGAGTGCACAGGATGTCTCCTTCAATGGTGAGTTGCATGTGATGCCTCTGCACGTGGTGCGTGTTGCTCCCTCAGCTCTTCATAGGCGTGGTTGCCCCGGCTAGCCATGGAGGCGTTCTTCGTACCTTCCCACATACGGCGCCAAATTGTAGAGGATTAGGATTGAGATCTACTATTCCCGTTCATGCTGGTTGAATGGTCTGGGTTGAACTCCGTGTGTGCCTGCACAAGAAATGGTTGAGATGCCCACCGGTGACTTTTTCCGATGGACTCTCCAATGATGAAGTCAGGCAGGAGTTTTAGAGAGAAAAACTTGAAAGAGTAGTTTGACGGAGTTTTACCTAATAGATTAGAGTGCATACCTTTGCCTTTGAAAGTGCTGGCTATTTATAGAGAAAAATATACTTGACCCGCTTTTGGAGTCTGATCCGACCAAAGCAATTCGGGTTGTACTCTCTCTAATCAATACATAGCTGTCAATCCGATTGTGACTTATCGTTGTCATCATTATATATTCTTGCAAATTCTTTTGTCACATCAGGCTATCCATCGGTACTCAGAGTTGGTTCAACTGCTGTTGGTCTCTTATCATAAGTACTAACTTCTGATATGCTTATCATGGGTACTGATTATCATGTACCGAGCCCCAAGCTCGGCCTCCGAGGTCATCCAACATGTCATGTTCGTACGTGGATGCCGAACACCTCTCCTCGTGGTGCTAAGCACTTCTCTTCGGGACCACAGCCAAGCCCCTCCCCTGAGATCTTAAAAGCTCAAAAGCATTTGTCCATGTGTGCTCGGTCGACTTCCCGAGCTAGGAGGGGTATACTGAGGTATAATATCGCGGGCCAGTGACTGCTGCGCTGTACAGCATTCCACGTGTGTACCACGTGACCCTGATCGGATTCTGTCCTCCCTCAATAATCATAGAATAAATTTCCAAAACATTTTACAAGGAAAGTGGTTTAATAGAAAACATACAAGCAAAATCACTCTTCTGTTGCCCAAAAGAATGAAATCTTAATATATGGTGGGTAACAGTCTAAATTAACCACAAAAAATGTAAATTTAATTAACTATTGGTAAGCATTTTTTTACACACCCAAGACCATATGCTCTCCCTTGAGAGTTGGGACATGACACACCACCTCATTACCGCACGTAACATGCACACATAAATAAAAAAATCCCGTCTCACAAATATTCACACAAAAATATAATGCATATGGACCACAGCATTCGTTTATACACGTGTATATCCTTTCTTATATTATGGCTGGAACATTGCAAAACTACTTATGCATGGCTCCCCCCCCCCCCCCCCCCCCCCC
>JAOTRH010000018.1:15556408-15575340 GCA_034768845.1 Heliamphora exappendiculata | reverse complement strand
TCAAACATTCACAAATTTTGTTACAAGTTATAATTATTTTTTTTATTTTAACTACAAGTTACAATATTTACCAAGTACTCACAACTTTTACTACAAGTTACAATATATAAGATATTAATTTTAGTAATACCAAATACTACTAATGAATAAATGAGAGCATTAATTTTTGATCTTGGTTGCTAGTGACATATACTTTATATATTATTTTAGATAAGTACATATTGTAAATATTATTGTTAGATAGATTTAATTATGTTATGGTTATTATTATTATTAAATGACTATTGTTACTAGAAAAAAAATACTATTTATAGAATAATAATAATAAAAAAAAGTTGGGAGCCTTGGCCCTTGACAGTCCAAATACAGTTCTATCCGTGGTGTTAAGTATAATTTTATTTTTAAAAAAGTTAATAAATTTTCTTATTTTTAAAAAACTTTCAAATACTAAAAATAAATAAATATTTTTTTTCTCAGCTTGCGTCAACCTAGTCTGGGCACACTACCTAATAATTTTGGGGAGTGGGTGAGAAATTGGGTTAAACCAACGTATTGAAAAAAAAGGGATTCCACATGTTCTGAAGGATAGTGCCGAAATAATTGATCGAAAGTGAAAAATACTGGAACGGTGTCTCGAGTCTGTGGCTTGAATTTTGAGTCCTTTTTACTTGTTTTTTTTTGAATAATTTTTTATACTCTTAAAAATTAAAAGATTAATGCAAAATATGAAAAAACATTATATATATATTTTTTTACAATTTTGTAACTTATTTTAGAAAAAAATTACTTTTAAATTTTTGTTAGAGTTTTTTTGAGGGACTTTCAGTCAAAAGTCTAAAAAAATATGTTTTAACGCGTAAGGTCTAATTGTGCATTTTCTCTCGAAAATACCTTTCAAACAGATAAATTTATCTGTTATGCATAACAAACAGATAAATTTATCTGTGCATAACAGATAAATTTATCTGTGCCTTTCAAAACATGTGTAAAGTACAGATAAATTTATTCGTGTTTATCTACGTGCCTTACACGCAGATAAATTTATCCGTGTTTATCTACGTGCCTTATCCGTGTTTATCTACGTGCCTTACACACACAGATAAATTTATTTGTGTACTTTACATACATGTAAGGTACATAAATAAATTTATCTGTACCTTTCAAAACATATTTAAGACACACAAATAAATTTATTGGTTGGCTTGCTTTACACATGTGAATATTTTTATTTTTTATTTTTTCAATTCGCACAACATTAAAGTAAGCTTGAAAATTAAATCCCAGAAAAAAAAGAGAACAAACAAGCTTGAAACCAGAATTCATCTTATACGTAATAAATTTCGAAATCAATAAATGAAGATCCAGTTTCATATACATGTACCATCACGCCTTCATATACGATCTCAGTGTTTTGTACGGACATTCACAGTAGAATTCTCCGATCAAGTTTAAGCAATAAGAGAGATGGCTAGTAAGCCGGCGAAAATGATTCTGAGTGCGAATCTGTTCGAAAAAGCGGAATTTGGTGCAAATCGCAAGAATAATCGGATTATGAATTACGGGTGCAGAACAATCGATGACCATGATGGAGAGGATGACGATGACGATGAAAAAGACGATGAATGAGCGAAGGTATTTTTGTCTCAAATGATCTTGCGCGTTAAAACTTTTATGCGAATGAATTTTGCTTATTAAAAAATCTTATACTAGATGAAAAATAATAAGCGACATGTAAATTGGACTGTTCACTAATTTTTTTGTTTTTTATCTTTAGAGAATTTTTTTTTAACTTTAATTAAAATAATTATACTTAGATTTGTTTCTAAAAGCTCACTAAATTGTTTTTAATTTTGTTACTTATTTTAAAAAAAAAGTCACTTTAAAATTTGTAAGGATTTTTTACATCTTTAGTGAGTTTTTAGATTTATTTTATTATGAAGAAACAAAAAATTAAAAAATTTAGACAGATCAAAAAAACAAAAAATATTAGAAGAGAAAGAAAAGAAGTTTATTAACTTTTAAATTGTTTTAGGGGTTAGAGTTGCTTTGGCGATTGATTGTTTTAGGTCCAAACTGATCATCAAAATGCTGTCATTGCTTTACAACAAATCGTGAGAACATTTTTACACACACACACCAGTAAGACTGTTATCACAATTTGTTAACACTGAGAATATTCGGACAAAAATCTCTCCTCATTTGCCTTGTTTCCCTGACTCTAAATTAAATAAAAGAGCTGCATTTTGAGACATAAATCTCCAAAACTGATTGCAAGAAATATGCGCAGCGCAATTACCTTGCAAACAAACTGTGATAACATTCTCTCTCACACACACATAGACACTGGTGAGAATATTCTCACAGTTTGTTAATACTGAAAACATTTTCACAGTTTTAAATATTGAGAATGTTCTCAGTGTGTTTTATTTCGGTTGTAATTAATTCATTATTTCGATTTTTTTTATATTTTTATAATCAAAATATGCGCAGCGCAATTGCATTGTAAACAAACTGTGAGAACATTCTCACACACACACACATCAGTAATAATATTTTTACAGTTTATTAACACTGAGAATATTTTTACAGTTTTGAACATTGAGAATGTTCTCACAGTTTGTTAACACTGCGAACATTCTCACAGTTTTGAATATTGAGAATGTTCTCTGTATATTTTACTTTAGATGTAATTAATTTATTATTTTGACCTTTTTTAATATATTTTTATGATCAAAATTATTTATTATGTAATATTTATTAAGTAGATTATTTTGATAAAAAATTAAATTAATTAGACATTAATAGTTTTGTGAGTAGATCACATTTGTTGAAATATAAATAAATGGTAATATAATTTTATAAAAAATAATAATAAATAAAATTAATCAGATCATATAGTTAAAAATATACAATTAACTTAATTTTTTATGTTAGTAATAAAATTAATAAATATTACAAAATAAACGATTTTATTATAAAAATATATTAAAAAAATATAATACATAAAATCTTTTTATCTTTAATCAAAACATAAAAACATTTAAATTAAAATTCGATCAAACATTTCGGTAAAAATTTTGGAGAGGATTAGCTTTTCCCTTGAAAAAATTATTAAGCACAGGAGCTGGCATTGCTACCTTCTTTTGATTTAGGTCACACATTTTTGTAGAGATGCCGCACCCAATAATTACTCAACTACTCAACGCATAGGCATAGAATAATGGTTAAGGCGGAAAAGTGCTGTGCAGTCCAGGACCAGATGTTTTTTGATAAAGCTACTATTATTAATTATTAATTATTAATTTTTTATTATTAATTTTTATAATAAGTTATAATTTTTGTAATATTTATAATTTTTAATATAATTTATAATTTATTATTTTAATTATAAATAATAATTTTTTATTTTAATTATAACTTATAACTTTTATTAAATATTTCTAATTTTAATTATTAATTATTAATTTTAATAATTTCAAATCGCACCGCACCTGGGAGTGGTCCATGACCATCATGATAATAATCACCAGTGGAGCTAAATGTTCTGACAGGCTTCACGTGCTCACCATTCCCCACCGGGATTGCTTTATTGGGGAACTATCTCATTTTTTAATCTATGTTATTACTCTAACAGTTGCCTAATGTTTTAATCTTGTAAAGCTTATTATAATAATATATTATTATTTTAAAAAATTCAAAAAATACATTATTTATAGTTCCAACAAATAAGATCATTCAAATTGTGATTTTTTTTTAATGATATATACTATTGTACAAGAGGTTTAAAAACAAGTTAAACTAATAAGATTTTAAAATATTTTATATATTAATATGATAAATAATGTAGGCTAGGTGGTCAACCTGAAAAAAAAAAAAAAAAAAAACTTAAACTTAAATCTTTCAAATAAAAGAACTAACGGAAAAAGAAAAATCTTTGTCTGACTTTGAACCGAATAAAGTCTATCAAATTAAAATTAATAAGATTTATATTAAATTAATTATGCCACAAAAAGTATTGAGAAAATTAATAATATTGTCAATTAAAAAATAAATTATCAAATCTTAAATAATAAATTTACATCTCAAAAAATAAAAAATATATTTTTTATTAATAAAAAGCTTACAAATTAAAATAATTGGGCTGCCTCACCTAGTATTCTAATCTAAAGCTAATATTCTAAAATTGCTTGATAAAGAAAAAATTTAAGTACATAGATTTCAAGAACCAATAGCAGATTAGCAATTTTTAACATTAATAATATGTATTATTTTTATTTTTTTAAACAAAGCATATTATTTTTTTGACATTACTTCAACTAATTTTTAAAAAATTAATTTTACTGTCCATTAGTAAAGATCCATTAAAACCGACACACTATTTTGTATAGACTATATCTTTAAAATTAATAACACCTAAAGAGTTTTAAATGTGAGAAGAGTATATTCTTAAGTTTTAAATCTTGACTACCAAGCGAAGTTCTTAAATCTTGACTACCAAGCGAAGTTCTTAAAGTTAAATAAAACATATTCTTATAAAAAGGAGTTAATTATTTATAATTAATTTTATATTTTAAATTTGTTCAAGTAGTTCGAAGTTTGATAAAAAGGCATAACCTGATAATAACTTGTTCCAATCAAGGGAAGAAGACAAGGGAAGGAGCCGTGGCATACATGCAAAGTGATGCTAAAAGAAAGAATCTTTTAGCCGTCCGTTGGTATCGGCCACCCCCACAATGTTCGCCCCTTTAACGTGAATATCTTAGATAAATGATAATTGTACTCTGGTTTGAATGAGAATGGATCTTCTACTATAATATTATTATTATTATTGTGTAATGCATAATTTAATAGTAATACATTGTACAATTATATATTATGCAATACATTTGGAGAAGATTAAGATTGAGATTTACGTGTTCATGTCACGTGTGGCATTCGAACTCCACCAAGTTTGAATTTGTCTATTCTCTAACAATCTAGATGTTATTTGTTACTCGATCTTCAAATTTATTTTCAAATGTCCATGCTTTATCAAGTAAGAACAAACTCTCCTCACAGAAGTCCCATGTAACCGAAATGCCACATGACGACTTGGCGTTCTAAGTTGTAAACCAAATGGCACAGTAGCTTTTTTGCACCAAACTCATCCTGAGTAAGACACTCGCCCAACTGAGGTCCCATATTTGTTAGGCGAACAAGTAACACACATGTATTGACATTGATGCCTAACTTAGTTGACAAACTTTTCAACGTGTAACGGGCCAGTATAACTCATCTCTAAAAGTCAAGGATACCTCGTACCCTATATAACACCAAGGGTCACTCTTGTGCTTATGGTGATGTCCTCATGCGTACACGCTTGCTAAGCAATGCACATGACGTGTCACTCGAGCAAAGCAATGTCAATTCTTAGGCCGAAAGTGCATTAGGCCAATTCACTTGTCAAGCTGCTCAACTCGTTTCATAGGCTTATGCGTCCAACGATAGCATCCAAAATGTGACTCTAGCTGTAAATCACACATCTTAGGCCACAGGACCCCTACAAGCAATGTCGAACACATATCAAGTAAGTAGGTCGGCACACGAGATCTTTTGGCGGTGCCTCAATAGCCTAATCGGGTTAGGACACTCAAAATAAGAGAGATAGTTTGTGGGGTAAGTGAGTCGGTGTCCTCAAGCTCCTCCCCGAGTTCTATGCGCGATGTCTAAAGCTATCTCATGATCCTCCCGGTTGACATCTTTCATGGGGCACCCGTGACAGCATGGAGACCCTGAAACACCTCTCTTTAGTGCCTAGAGCATGTCCCTAATGTTGCCTAAGAGTTGTCTACTTCAGTACCTAGTGATGACATGGGGAGGGCTGGTAGCTGACACACCACTAACCTCCCTTATAATAGCTTTCATAGCCATCTCCATCTTGATAGCAGGAAATATTAAACTGTTTGAGAAGTCAGAATGGATTTTCAAAACTATTATTTATTTTTGAAAAATTATCAAATTTTGGCCCAACATATTACTCCAATAGATGAAGCTACCATAAAAATTTCAACTCTATCGGATATCGTTTGGGACCCGAAAACCCAATGCAAAATTGTTGCATGTCATGTCCGGCGTCGGGCTATGCTGCCTGTACACGCCCCACTCTGCTCCCCAAGATGCCTGTGTTGCGCCTTGCCACGCACGAGCGCCCTTCGCCGCGCGCTGACCTGCGCCCATATGTGCTGTTACTATCTTGTGCTGCACTGCTATATGCCATATGGTCTTGTTGGGGCATCATGACGCGTTCTAGGGCTAATGTTGCCAGTACTCCTTTGCACCGTCATGGGCTTACTTCGGACTATTCTTACCACAACCACACGACGTTACGGGATTAGCCTTATCAAAGAGCAACCCATGACACCCGTCCATGCTTGCTAGGTTGATCTGCGGTGTAGTCCACGTGTGCCTACACAAGAAAAGGGGTGAGATTCCCGCTGGTGCTTATATCGGTGGACTCTCCGACGGTCAAATTAGAATTGGTTTAGAGAGGGTAGAGTAAATACAAATGGACAGAGTTTTTACCTAATCGAATGAGAATGCATACGTTTGCCCTTTGATTTATTGGCTATTTATAGAGTAGAACATACCCGACCCATTTGGTCGGCCTGACCCGAACTGACCTAAGCAGGTGGGCCATCACCTCACTTTCTCTGTTTGGCTAAGTGTGCATGATGTGACAAATCGATATAATCATTCCTTCATTCTTGTTGACCTATTCCTTTCACCATGTCAATTTGATCACTTGCCTCTCAGACCCTACTTGGGGCAAGTCAACCTTCCTCGACACTCAAGCCCTATGGCTGGTGTCAACTGCTATTGACACCTCATCACAGATGTCGACTTTCGTAAGTGTATCACAGGCCTTGATACCAACACATCTGGCCTTAATATCTATGTGCATCCTTTGCTAAGCTTACGGAGCGCCCTGGCACTTGTCGCTATGCTCCATTTGTCAAGGTCTTATCTCTCTCTGGACCTCGGCCATAGCTTCCATCCTCCGTAGTCCAACCCACTTGACTTCGGCCAGCCCCTCTAGAGCTCGGCCCACCGTGGCCGGTCATGAGAAACCAAGCCGAGGTAAAAGGTGGTAGCGAAGTGGCTTAGTGACATCGTAATGTGCTCCACGCTTACTTTAGTCGTACATGTCAATGTCCGACCTCCCTCAATTGTCCCCATCACCTAGCTGTTGCTCGAGCTCCTGAGTTGCTACTAGGTGATGCAGAGTTAAAACGCCGTATAATCCATAATTGATCGGCATGTTAGCTGTCGGTGCTGATGTGTCATTCTCGGATGGGGTGGCCAGCACTTTTGTTAACCGCGCTTGCCACGTGTCATATCTCTGACGGCCTCGTACTGTGTTCGCAGCTGGATTATCGCCTCACATTTAATGCATACGGCGTCAACAGTGTTCCGCATTTAATGCACATGGCACCCATACGCCTTGATTCTGGGAGTGTTCCCTCAATAAATGTCAATTATTTGAATTTATAACGGTCAGTTGTTACTTGGCAAGATTTCTCGAGCTCTCTGAGAGCTCAGACTGGACATTCGAGCTCGACAAGATTTTCTGAACTCGCGACAAGTAGCTCGGAATAGGATGTGTTGCCCTAGCATTAAATGTGCGTATTTAATGCACACAACGTGCGCATTTTCAAGCACCATTCCATGCGCCATTTGGTGCTTCGATTTGAGCCTTAGGGGCTCTATAAAAGGGGGAGGGTCACTCCGCATTTCCCTTTTACGAACCCTAATTTCTTTCCCATCACTTTGACAATTTTCGGCCACCACCGCCTCTGCTCAACTCTCTGCTCATGGCTGTTTTTGGCGCTTCAACACCCCCGGCCACCACTTCATTCGTCGTACTTCGAAGGTGAGCATTTAAAATTGGTTTTTCATTTCAATTCCTTTGTCTTCCACTCTCTGTTACTCTTCTCTTTTTTTCTTTTTGGCGCTAGCGCTGTATTTCTGGAGCCGGTCTCTGTTTCATCCATTTAATATTTCTTTTTTTCTTCTTTTCTTCTCCTAAAGATAATGGGCCATCTTGTCAAGTACATAAACACTCACGAGGCTATGGTGCAGTTTTATCGGAAGTATCGAATTCACAACGATATAACTATTCGCATGTCCACCCCTGAGGAAACCTGGATTACCAAGGAACCCAGGGCGCTCGTTTAGCCACTCAAGGCCATTCGGGAGGTCAGGATTGAGTTTTTCCTTCCTATTATCGTGAGGGAAGCCTTGGCATTCTATGGCCTTTGCCTGGCCTAGCTTACCCCAAACGTCATTGTTATTATAATGGGTGTGGTTTTATTGAACTGATACATGAGTGTCAAGCTCGGCATCCGTGAGATTCAATACTGCTACACGATTACGAAGACTTTTCGAGGTAGCAACAAATATTATCTCAGGGTTAAGGATAATTGGAACATCGCGCTCAGCGTGAAGGGCTCCTACAAGGGCGAGATCCAGGACTTTGTGGTCATGGGAGGGAACTAGCAAGTCGGGCTTGATCCCCATGATCTGAGAACCAAGATGTGCCCAGTTCGGGCTAGGACACCAAGTAGCCGAGCTCTGTTCTTTCATGTCTTGTACATTCATTTGTGTTCTGTCAATAGTCGAGCTCTAACAAGTTCTCCTTTTCAGGTGCTCATTGGAATACCTCAGGAAAAAAGGATCATCGAGATAAAAATGTCATCAACCATGCATGCCTCAAGCGCGTTTTAGATTACGACACAGCCGTTTGGGACTTCGACCGTTTGTTCAACGGTGACCCAATTCATCTGAACAAGCTCGGACATCGAATCCAGTGCATTGAGTAAGCTCAGGATGGTGGCGAGTCATTCTCGGCTGCTGGTGCTGAACTTCCTTTGCCCGCTCCTCGATGATGCCGACCAAAGAAAAATCCCAACAACATGCTCCCGACGTGTTCTGAGCAACCTTTTGCTCGAGTCATCTTTCTTCTTGCCAATTGAGAGTGGCTCAAGTGCCAGGGTTACTGGTGGGGCTCAACTGTCTGCCCCCAACCCTGCTTCCTCATCTGCTACTTTGCCGGTTCCTCGAGCCCCTCACACCGCCCAGAAGCGCCCCATTGACGCAATTAGGACATCAGCTCGGCAGGTGAGACGCCAACTGGAAGAGTTGCCTCCTTCCCACTCCAACACGGGCGCTGTACACACCCTAATTTGACCCCATTGAATCTTAGACTTATCCGGGTGAATCCAATTATGAAAATCGAGTGGGATGATGCGCAAAGTCTCTAAGCGATCATCGGGAAATGATTCAAGACCACTACTCCGTGAAATCGAACCACGAAATCATATCTTTCGAACCTTGAGGCCACGACCTTCAATCCTTGCGACCTAGTTGTTCACTGGCCCAAGTAATTGCACCCGTAACCTTTGAACCTTGCACCTGCAACCTTCAACCTCGCGACCGCAACCTTCAACGTCACGGCTGTAACCTTTAAACCTTGCAACTACAACCTTCTACCTCGCGACCGAAACCTTCAACCTCGTGGTTGCAACTTTCAAAGCTTGCGACCGCAATCTTTTTTGAGAATCTTCTAAGTTTGGGGCGTGTCAACATTTCATTAGGTAGTATTTTCTATAAACACGTACCTTCGGCACAATTTTGAAAGGACGAATTAGAGACGTTGATACTCTATTAGTCAAATTACTCACCCCCCAGCCGGTCCTGCGGCCCTTTTACTCTCGAGTACTGAAATTAGAGCATTTTTCGAGGATCGAAAGAACGACCATTACATTCCCACAACTTGAGGATACACCCAGATACCATGTTCCAGTTATATTTGCACAATCCCCGACACTTTCCTCTCCACATCTTCTATCCCTGTGGAGAGGTCGGGTTAAAATTTTAATTTTAACATTGTTATTTGCATAATTATTATTTTTATACAACTTGTTATTCGTATGTTTTAGTGGCATATTTTCATATTTTGATTTGATTTTGTCATTTTTATCGTATTATTCATATGTCACTCTCCTCATTCATAGTTCGTGGTTCATTTTTATAGTTCATTGTCATCGAATTTTATCGTCTCCATTACCTCGTTTGCATATTTCATTGTTGAATGATTAATTCTATGATTGTAGTTAGCATCGAGCTCTCCATGATTTTATAACATTTGGTTCAAATAGTAATAATATATTTATGTATTTCTGTTTTAGGTCACAAGTGCATCACACATTCACACTCAGCACACCGTTCCTTCAAAATTTAGCAAGACAGTGCCTACAGTCATTGCGGTCGTAATCTTTAATGTTGCGGTCGCAGTTTTATGGCACTAACATCCTTGCAGTCATAACAACCAATATTGCGCCGGCACACTTCTGTCCCACTATTTTTGCGACCGCTATATTCATATGTTACGGTCGCAACCTTTATTCATTTTCAGTAAGCTTAATTCAGTTCCAGTAGCCTATTCCTGCTCTTTATAGTATTCTGTTGATTACTAGAATATAATTTGTAGTGTATTTTCAATATAATTAGGACTTAGAGAACTTTGGAGTTTATTTCTCTTTTGTTTAGAATCGTGTTATGCTTACCTAGTATTCTGATTAGGGTTTGTTAGTTCGAATTAATTGATAGCATCTTCTAATCATTGCTTATCACATGCGGCTTTCATCATGTATCATTTAGTATAGATTTTGATGTCTTAGGACTTAGAATTTCTTTTTGTACTTTGTTTTGTATTCTATATACCTATACTACGCTATTTTCTTATTTGATTACAATTGTTCTCTCTTCGCCTTTATTTTTTTGTATTTGTATGCATTTGAGAAATCTAATTAAGAACTAATTATGATTAGTATAGGCCAACCTTACGGTTGGGCAAACGGGGTACCTAACACCTTTTCCTATTCGTATGTTAACCCCCGAACCTTTATTTTCTCTAGTTAAATGTTTAAAAGACCAGTGGCTCTTTTATATTTTTCTTAATTTTTTTCAAAAATCAAGTGGCGACTTTATTTTTTACAAAAAAATTTTTAAAATCTTTTGATTTTCAAGGTGTTAATTTTTTTTTTAAAATAACTCTTAAATTTCCTATTTTATTTTGAACCAAACTTGAAATCCCGGTGCCATAAGTGCCATGATCATCGCCCCAGACGAGCAAGTACCTCCACTGGTTTTCTCTCCGACCTGGCGTGGCCGTCCACTCACCTCTCATGACTTCGTGCAAGAGAGCCACCATGTGGCCTAGGCTCTGGCCAAGAGCCTGGTACTCACGAAGGACAAGGGCGGGTACCAGAAGCTCAGAAGGAAACTGAGGCCAACCTCGCCTCCGTGCTTGTCGAGCTTGAACAAGCTAGGAATGCCCTAGCCGTCCTCCATCAATCCAGTGAGGAAAATGCTAGGGACCAATATGACGCCGGTTATGAGAAGGCCGGGGATGACTATGAAGCCCAGGTCAGGGGGCAATAGAACCCCATTTTCAAAATGGGTTAGGACGCTGCGCTGAACGCGGCCTTCATTGCGGAGGATTCTGTCCTTCGTAAGGAGTGTCGTGGCCTCGGCCTAGTATCCCTCATCCCCCTGAGCTGGCTCACGTGGCCGGTCAGGCCGCTCCCCCCTGAGTTACCGTAGATGTGCCGCCCATCTTCATCGTTGTCCCTCTAGTTGCCCCAACTGTTCCTAAACAGGCGGCCTGCAAACCGAGCAAGAAGAAGAGCTTGAGGACCTGGACCCGCTTTGGCCCGAGGTGCCTCTTCCTAAGCACAACACACTTCAATCCAACTCCCCAGTTGACCTAACTACCAAGGATGACGAGCCCTAGGAGCTTCATGTAGCTCAGACTAAAGGCGAGGGGGAGCCGACCACGGAGCATGGCATAGCCGAGCAATCTGGCGGCGAGCAGCAAGGGGCCAGATCTGGGGAGCCCAGGCAGCTTAGGACCCTTTTTGTTCAATATTTGCTTTCTCTTTTTTTTTTTGTAATTTTTGCTCATCTTTGCACAGCATGACCTCATTTTCATCTGTGAGGTCGGCGTGCCACATATGTACTGTAGTTCAATATCAATGAACTCCTTGACACATATCGCTCGGCTCCTTTTGCCAAGCTTCTACCTCTCTCTGAACCTTGGCCATAACTTCCATCATCCGTAGTCCAACCCTCTTGACCTTGGCCAGCCCCTCTAGAGCTCCGCTCACCGTGGTCGGCCATGAGAAATCAAGTCAAGGTAAAAGGTGGTAGCCAAGCGACTTAGTGATATCGTAAGGTACTTCACGCGAACTCTAGCCGTGCATGTCAATGTTTAACCTCCCTCAACCTTATATAATGCATGGCTGTTAAATCGATGCACTTATATAATAGTTGTATCGTAGAAGATTTTGATTCAGTTTTAACTTTTTTTAATTTTCTTTCAAACAGTACAAGGCAAGAAAATGAGTGAGAGATTTAAATTAGGGTGTGAATATAACTTTTTTTTTTAATTCTTTTTTATTAATAATCTCTTGAACCACAAAAAGTAATACAAATGTGCCGCAAAAAACTACAATAACCGGCAACCAAACACTTTTAATATTGCTTCACATTTTACGTTGTCAATGCTTTTTGTCCGTTTAAATCATTAGTTTTTTATCATCAAAATATTCATTTAATCCATCCATATTTGAGAATGGACAAATTAAAAATGGGTTGAGAATTTCTTAATTTGCCAAAAGTAAATTAGTTCATTTTCTTGTTGCAAAACCATCCCAATTCCCAACCCAAACTAAAAACTTGCACACTAGTTCCAATGCCCATTAGGTTTATGCTTTTAGGAGAAACCTAAGGAAATTGATTCCTCTTACACAAACGGACTCTCTTCTCAATTTTCACGACTTGATTGTCGACTAGTTTAAAAGTTAATTTTTTTTATTTTTTTATATTTTTAATTAAAAAATTTAATTTAATTTAAAATAAATTATTTGATAATTTAATTTTTAAGCTAATTTTTTTAAAGTTAATTATTTAGGTAAAAAATTAATTTTTTTTACTTTTTGTTCAAAATATACAATTTTATCGTTATACATATTTGATATTAATAATTATATATAATTAGTAGTAGTAATAAATAAATTATAAATAAGAAATATTATTGTATTTTAAAAATGGTAAGAGTATGAATAGAATATTTTGAGAATTTATATTGTGATTTAACTTTGGACATTTTAGCATTTTTGTTTTTTACCAAACGAACAATTTTATTTTTTTTGTATTTTCAGAAAAAAAAAAATCCAAAGTAAACAATAGGGCCTCAATTTTGGGTTGGATGCTTTATGCGAGGATGCTCATCTTTGATTCCTAGGTCACTTTTACTTGCGAGGACGAGTCATGAGTCTTTTGCCAACTGATGTATAGTTGAATAATAGTTTTCTGCTAGACGTCTAAAGGGATTCTAATTGCAAAAAGCAGGCGCTATAATTGTTTTTTTAATAAATCTGCATTTGGTTTACTTTTTATATGATCTTTTCTACGTTTTCAGTGAATTTTTTTAACAAACGAGCTTACGTTTTAAATTTCTCCTGAAGAATCAAAAAAAAAAGAAGAAAGAAATTGACTTAAAAAATTTAAAAATTCAGATTAGACAAAAAAATCCATCTAATGGCCTTTTAGTGGCTTTTTCTGTTTTTATTAAGCTTTTTTTCTTTGGCTTTTTATGTTTTTATTGAACTTTTTTTCTTTCAACTTTAGCATAAATGAGTGTATTTTTTAAATTTTTTCATCGTGAGAAATTAAAAAAAGAAAAAAAAAATCCAAAAAAGACATTAACAAAACTTCTAAATAAAAAATTAGACCAAAGGTAAGCTAGGCTCCTTTAAGACTCCTCAATAATTCATTTTGTGAGTAAGAGGCGAGGCTCACAATGATGATTTCAAACCATTTATTTAGTAGGTTCTGCCAAGAAGATCACTAACGCAAAAAAAAAAAAAAAAAACCTACCTTGAACAAATAATATTTTATTTTACAAATTAAATGATATAAATTTAAAAATAGTTGATTTTAAACTTAAACTGGTTATGTTAAATTACAAAATGCAATTTGTTTGTTCAAACTTAGTTATCACATGAATGACCTTCTTTGCGATATATACAAGATCACGATCGAAGTGTCGTGGAAAAATGCCTTGGTTCAAATTCTATAGTGAAGTTCTAATGAGGGTGTTCAGCATTATTGAAATTATTAGTTTTTAGATTATAATTTGTAGTATAAATTGTAAGTGTTTGATAAATGTATTAATTTATAGCTGAAATTAAAAAAAAATAATTACAACTTGTAAAAAAAATTATGAATATTTAAAAAAAATTGTAACTAATTGCTAAAATTAATAACATAAAGTTAAAAACTAACAGCAAAAGTTTTACCAAATACCCCAAATATGTTATAATGACGAAGTTATTCTAATTGTCAACATTTAAAATCCAAGCCTGTGAACCTTTCGAAATCCACGCATCAACTTGCAACCCAATATTGTATGTCCACCGAGAAAGCTTATTGGACTGCATTTACGTTGCCATTGTCTCCTATTATTAATGTGTCCCAGACAAATAGGCCGCATTTGTTACTTGCAGTAGGCAGCAATTTGTTAGCTACACATGTAGTGTAATCCAAAACTCCCCAAAAAATATCCCAAAACTCCACGATCTACCATCACCGCCTGCAAAATATGCCTCCGGAAGCACGCAACCCCTAGGTTTTTCCCCAGCAATCACATTACACACTTGAAACTGAAGGAATTCCAAAAAGCCAAGTCATGTAGGAGTTAGCATATGCATCACAGGCAGTTAAATTGGCGCTCAGGGAGTGGCAACATTTTCCTTGGCAAGTGGAGCAATCTCTTGTCCATCTATGCCAGGTTCACTGCCAGCTACCCCCAATCCCAGCAGCAACTGTTCCCATTTCTTGGCTGGTCCCTGCATTAACCCCAACACATTAACATTCTGATACCGTGAATTGTTGTTCAGGGGAGAACCAAAAAAAAAAAAAAGAAAGAAGGAAACTTGAAGTTCCCGCATTCCTGTTTTACAGTTCCAAATTCTGTAATAGGATGTTTTCTGCTATAGAATTAATGCTCACTACCATTCCGGGATGGGTACAATTGGGCCCTGCTGGGTCACTAAAAGAAAAAAAAATATTGCTTACCTTCCAGGAGAGATCTTGTGCCATGCAATTCTGGATCATCTCTTTTAAAGCAGGGGTTCCATAGGTTGCAAGGGCTCTCTTCACAGTTGTTGCTACAGCTGCTACATCAGCTGGATCAACCGCATTGCACTGAACCCCACAACCAACAGGCACAATTTTAGTTTTTTTCATTGTTAGTTCTCCCATGAAAAGGAATACAAGGTTGGAAAAAGTACAAGAATCAATGCCATGTGGGCAGCGGAAGGGAAGGTCGAGTACTTACATCAACATTGAAAGCACCCATCTGAAATCCTGTATAACCTTCTTTGACAGTATCAACCAGCCCACCAGTTGAGGCAACAATACACACCTGGTTCAATGTAATTACGTTTAGTACCAATGAAGAATGATCATTTAAGAAAATATTTGTGCAGGTTCATCACCAATCAAAGCAGCAGCAAAACAGGAAAAAACAGGCCTTACTGTTCCATATCGCATGGCATGCAACTGAATGAGACCACAGGGTTCAAATCTACTAGGGATCAGCATAAAATCAGCCCCAGCAATAATCATGTGGGCTAAGGGAACATTGAATTTCGCAATCCCTCTGGCCATGTCAGGATATAATTTTTCTAGCATTTCTAGCTGTTGCTCCATATTTTTTTTGCCAGTTCCCTGATAGAAAGGGCAGATTAATCATCACAGTTTGATTTTGCTCATTGTTGGAGAACCAAAAAAAGGGAGAAATAAAGGTTTTTTTTTTTTTGAAATGCTCACAAGAGCTATGTTCTGAACATTCTCTCCAACGAATTTAGGAATGGCTGCTGCTAGAATATCAGAGCCTTTCTGTTCTTCTAGTCTCCCAATGAATCCGATCAAAGGGATTCTTGCGTCCACAGGCAACCCAACTTCTGCCTGAAGGGCTTCCTTAAGAAGGCGCTTTGCAGCCATGACCTAAAAATCACAATTCCAGCAAGCAATGGCTTTAAGCCGCAAAAATATGAAAAGATCAATGGAAAGCATTCGAGAAGAAGATTTAAAAGAATCTTACAGTTGTGGAATCATATTTGACACCAATGTATTTATCTGTGGATGGATTCCACTCTTGGACATCCATGCCATTCACAATACCAGTTATGCCAGTCTTACGGAGGATGTTATCCAATTCCACACCCTTGTCTACTCCAGAAACAACTTCCTGGGCATAATATGGACTAACTGTTAAGACCCTGTCTGATTCTAATATTCCGGCCTTCATCCAGTTAATTTTCTTTCCCTTGACAGGCTTGTCACACCTGCAAGATTCGAAACTTGTCATAACTTATCAAGAGAGCTTCTGAAACCATAGCGGTTGGAAAATTCCATCAGATGTTAGAATACATCTGGTAATAGCAATTTCAAATACTCAATCGGTCATACCCATCGATAAAATCAAAAGAGCCCTTAAATTGATCTGGCAGATTGAGAAGTGAGAAGTCTGAAAAAGCAAATCTCCCTTGGTAGGCAATGTTGTGGATACAGAAAGCAACCTATCATCATTCGTCAAGAGAGATAAATCCAAAGTAGCACTTGGCATTTGGCCAAAAACTTTAAGGCTAAAATTTAGCAAATCCAATGGATATCTTACTCTGGCATTCTTGTACATCCCACGCGATTGGTACATGGCCTTCAGATAACATGGAAGAAGAGCTGTGTGCCAATCATTGGCAATGAAGACAACATCCTCCCCTGCATTGGAAGAAAATGATTGTGTTAATCCTGTTTTAGTAAAATGCAATAAACTGGTACAAACTATGACAATGGACAGTACCATAAAGTCCAGAGAAATATTTGCTGCTGTTTAGATTCAAAATCCTTGGTGCCTCCAGAGCAGCCTGAAGAGTCGCATAAACGAATGTGGGCTATTAGTGCAATACTGAGTACATGATCAGCTGTAGGCTAACCGAAATCCTGGGCAGGTGATAAAAGTAAAAAAACAGAATAAAAACGTGATGGTCTTTGTGTAAAATAACCAAGCTGGTGGATGATTGGCTCACATGTAAAATAAAAACCATGCAACTTCGTTGACCTTTTGCCTTGGTGCGGCTCATGGCTCATCAACTGTTAACATCTATAATATATTGTATAGCAGGTCGTTACAGCAACTTACAAGTAGTTATTTTGCGCCGTGTTTCTAAAGAATGAAAGCCATTCATGGAGTTATGGACTTGGAAATCAATGGACTTGAAATTACAGGCAATATCAAATAACTTACTTGGCAAAACAAACTGAATCGAATTTGGTTGTCCTGGTAATCCTCCCCCGCCTTAGGCCCGTAGATCTTAGATCCAGTTTTACCCCAAACCTTTGAAAATTTATAAATACGAGCATCAGAACTAATATGAAGCTGATATTGTAGGTTCATATATAATCCAAAAGTATTGCAGTTAGTCTCTTAACACAAGTAACAGTTGATTAAGGATGAAAATTAACCTTTTCCAGGAACATTGGGTGATCCACGAAAACACGATCGACTCCACGTTTGTAGCAATGGAAGTAGCGAACTGTCTCCATTCTATCTCCAGTTTTTATCTGCAACATACATATAAACTCATCTTTACAGAAACTAATCCCAATGCTTGATGCCTTATCCCTTGAGTAAATGCAAAACCCTCCATTGAAAGGACTGGAATTTCCCAAAAGAATACTAGTATAAAAAAGTGTACCTCAAGAAGTGTATTAGTATCCCATGCATCTTTGTACTGGTCGTAGCGTGGGGACACTGTCATAACACGGTGCCCATTGGCCTAGATGATGATTAGGCATTAGAGATCGGTGAAATAATCTTGTTCATCACTTTAAATACCGTACCAATTAACAGCGAGAAACCAAGAAGAAAAGGCAAAAACAGAGCTGGAGATATGCTTGCTGCCATGGATGTTGGCAGTCCCCCAAGAACATCACCGAGTCCGCCAGTTTTGCTCCATGGACCCACCTCAGTTCCCACAAAAACCAAGTTCATCCCACTTCTGCATATAATGGCACTTGATGGACTATCATTCTCGGTTTTGGGTCCAGTTTTTCTTCTGGCTTGACCTTTTGTATTGGTTCTCAGTTGTAGCATGTCCAACTTGTTCAAAGATTTTAATCTATCGTGAGTCATGTTTTGGTTCCTCATGCCTATCTGTGCCCAGTTTGTTATAGTTTCTGATTCCAAGGATCTTCCACCGTCGACATTTGAGCTTTTCGATACAAAGTGTGAAACAGTCACAGTTGCCATTGGTAGAGTCAGCTGAGCTGACACAAAACCAAAGCCATTCGTAAATCTTTTACATTTTAAAAGGAGATGCAAACTGCCTCCTCTTCAAAAGAGAAGGTCGTAAGATGAAATACTTCAATTGCTAACTCCGTATGGGCAAAACCGGCTTTGACATCAGAGTATCCATTTTAACTGCTATACACCAGAATTTGTGCATCAATAATACGACTGCCCTTTGCCGGTATTGTCGTTGTTCTTGAATAAAATTTGAAATCCTACCATTTTATTTATCATGAACCGGGCTTTGAAACATAAATAAAAATTAATTAAATTGCAATCGTATAAAAGTAAGCAAGATCGTCAAATGATGGAATAGTATATACAATTAAGAGTAGAAACTGAAGCTCATCGTAAACAATGTCAAAATATTACTGAAAATGAGTTACAGAGATAATTACTAGCGAGTAGTGAGCTCCCAGCAGAAACGACGCCACGAATATTAGCAAGCAGAGGAAGAGGCGAGAGCAGAAGTCAG
>JAOTRH010000018.1:15544266-15556308 GCA_034768845.1 Heliamphora exappendiculata | reverse complement strand
AAAATAAATCTTTTTAACTTTTTAAATCTCTAAATTAAAAAATAAAAAATCAATTTTAAATCGGGTTCTCAAACGAAGGCCGAGGGCTTTTGGTCATGGATTTGTAAGATGGATCCAATTCATTCCAAGGTAGTTAGGAAAGCGTTGACCCAGTCATTGGCGGCGGTGATTTGATCAACAATCGGCAGGCAGGCTCACACGCTTACGCTTTCAACAACAAGAAGAAACACCTTGGAACCCAACTCTTCTTCCCCTTGGAAATGGAGGAAATGTATTCCCAACCTTGTCCGCCCCCCTCTTCTCTCCCTCTAAATAAATATTACTTCCTCTGACTTTACTTTCAAATTAAACTTCTCATCACACCAACCTAAATCTGTGAGACTGTGACCCTCGCCCTAGCTAGCTCGCCTCTTTCCATCTTTCCTTTTGTGTCTCTATATCTCTCTGTTTCTTTCTGGATTATAATTGTGAAATTCGCGAGAATTGAACTTGCGGTTTGAATATTGTTGATCAATCATGAATTCGATTTTCAGTTCGTTCGATGCGGTTTGCGCTGAATTATTGGGGCAGAGACCGTAAAGGCTTCTTTGCCTTGTAGTTGGAACAAGTGCGTTGGGCTAAAACAATCACAGATATCAAGTGATGAGGAGCTTAAGACGGTAGCGAAGAGTGGTGATAGTAGCACGAAAGAAGGGAACCCATCACTGCCGCCGCCCCCCTGTACTAGGAGGAGGCAACAGCTGCAAAAAGCACGATTCGCACCGGAGTTGGATGGGTTGAACTGCTTCGAGACCCTTGTCTCTTACTGAAGAAGAAGAACAAAAGAGGAGGATGGAGGAGGGTGGAATCTTGACGAGGGTCCTTGTTTTTGATCAGGTGTAAGTAGTAACAAAAGTAGTAGCAGTAGTACTGTAGTAGCAGGTGATACTTACAGAAATTTGTATTATATTATTATTTATTAAACAAATCTGGATGCTATAATAAGTTCTATCCTTCATTCTTGCGTTAAGTCGTGATGGTAGTGATCAGTAGTCTTGTTCAGTTGGGCAAACAGCTTTGCGTGCATATTGAGATGGCAGAGTAGTACAATTACAGAATAGGGGCGGAGCCAAATGTTAATAATAATATTAATATTTGTATCAAATCTTATTTATCAACTAATTTGTCATTAAAGACATAAATATTGAGTGATGAATTCCAATAATAATATATGAGATAGTAAGCAAAATTTAGTGAAGTAAGATGGTTATTGTGACATTGCTTTCTAAATTTTGTTGGTAGTGAGGATAATTTTTAAAAATTGCATATCTATGTTTTTTATTTGATAAATAGAATAATAATTAAATTAAGGAGTTGATTAGTTTTTTACATATTCCTATATATGATGTCAAATTAATGTCTTTTAAAATATCTATTCACAAGTTCAAATTTAATAAAATCATAAAAAACAAAAAATAGAAACTATCCACTTAATCTATGGAAGTTACATGCATAAAAATAACACAATCATACTTAAGATAGATTCAATAATTAGAGCACATAAATAAATCATAAATAGTGCATACGCACTATCAAGACACAAAATAACAATGTCAATATCAATTTCGGCATCATCAAATAGACAATCTTTAGATAATATTATCATCGGTTCAGAAATTATCCACTCCTTATTAAGAAAAAAATGCAAGTGGCAGCTTGATCCTCAAAATCAATTTTAAGAAAGCTTAACACAAAATCTCTTCGGTCTTTCTCTATAATACCCTGCTTTTTTTCAATTTTAATAAGGATTGGATTGACCTAAGCTATGTCACTATTGGGTTTTGACCCAAATTTCGAGTTGTGATTTCTGGATGATAACAGCTCGAACGATCAGGGGGTTCGCTCGAGCGGACACTACGACGTTTTGCCTTTATCTCTTGGGATTCTGATGGCTCGAGCAGAGGCTGTTAAGGGTGCTCTCTGGACACTGACCGCTCGAACAGACCCTCGTGGAACAGAAATTCTGCTGCGGCGCTAAGGTTAGGTTTTTTAACCTAAATGCCTCATATATATAGTTTTTTATGTTATATAGTCATAGTAGGACAACGAAAACACTAAAATTGTAATCTTTATTGTCGAATAGTAGATTGATCTCCCCTCCCATGGACGTAGGCATCTTGCCAAACCACTTATATTGTATGTGTGTGTGTGTGTTCAATTCTTGTTCTTGCGTGTTCTCTATTTGTTTTACGTGGACTGAAGATTCTAAATTATGTGTATTCCGCTACACAACTAGTAGTATTAGAGCGACTGGTTAAAACTTTAATCATCCTATTACAGTAGAGATGACGAATATAAAGTACAAAGTCAAGAAGTTCACCGGTAAGAACAACTTCTCTCTTTGGCACAACAGATGAAGGATCTGCTGATCCAACAAGGAGTCTTCAAGGCATTACTCGGGAAGGCGAAGAAGCCAGAGAGGATGACCAAGGAGATTTGAAGGATCTCGATGCAAAGGTTGTTAGTGCAATCCGTCTTAACCTCATAGATCATATAATACACAATGCATTGGATGGGGAGACAGCAAATGCTATTTGGAAAAAGTTAAAAGGTCTCTATATGAAGAAAAACCTAGCAAACAAATTATACGTGAAAAAGTAGTTATACGAGCTACAGATGAATGAATGTATGAACTTGTTGAAACATCTAAATGCCTACAACATGCTCATTACTCAATTATCAGGGTTCGATGTTAAAGTTGATGATGAGGATAAAACGATACTTCTTCTGGCATCACTTTCGACTTTTTATGATCATCTAGTGACTACACTGATATATGGGAAATAAACTCTTGAGTTGAAAGAGGTAACCAGTGCACTGCTGTCACATGAGAAGATGGAGATGAATGATAAAACGAGTGCAGTAGGGTTAGTCGCAGCAAAGGCAGAGCTGAAACGGGGCAGGAACAAGTCCAGAGGCAAGGGTTTCAACAAAAGAAAGTCCAGATCAAAGTCATGTGCAAAGAAAGACGTGGAGTGTTTTTACTGCCACAAGACTGGTCACTACAAGAGCCAGTATCATGAGTTGAAGGATCACATTGAGAAGAAGAAGGGAAAAAATCCATATGAGTTTATCAGCTTGGTAGAAGACAAATTAGCCAGTGAGACTGATGTAGACCTACTTTCTGTTTCTTTTTTTAGTAATTTTTTATCAGAATTGTGGATCATAGATTCAGTTGTTCTTACCATATATGTCCAAATAAGGATTGGTTTGACACTTATAAACCATCTGATGGTAGTACTGTTCTAATGTGTAACGACGTAGCTTGTAAGGCAATTAGAATAGGCATTATCAAAATTAAAATGTTTAATGGTGTAGTAAGAATTTTGGAAAATATTAGACATATTCCGAAGCTTAGGAAGAATTTGATTTCCTTGGGGGCTCTAGATTCTTTGGGTTGTTGGTATATAGCAAGAGGTGGGGCTATCAAGGTTAGCAAAGGTTCATTAATCATCATGAAAGGGCAGAATATTGAAAATGTGTACAATCTGATTGGAAACACGGTAGTAGGTGAAGTTGCAGTATCTACACCAGCAGAATCTAGTACAAATGACACTAAACTCTGGCATATGCAGTTCAGTCATATTGGCGAGCAAGGTTTGTTAGAACTTCACAAAAAGAACCTACTAAAAGTAGTAAAGACGTGCAGTATTGACTTCAGCAAGTATTGTGTACACAAAAAACAGCACAAGGTCAGTTTCAAGACAAGTTCTCATACCAGCAAGGGTGTACTAGATTATGTCAATTCAGATGTTTGGGGACCAATCACAGTCCCTTGTCACAGTGGTGCCCTGTATTTTGTAAGTTTCATTGACGATTACTTTAGAAATGTATGGATCTATTTTATAAAGAATAAGTTGAATGTGTTTATTATTTTTAAAAAGTGAAAATTGCTTGTTGAGAATCAAATAGGGAAGAAGATCAGATACCTAAGGATAGATAACGGCACGGAGTACAGGAATAAGGAATTCACGACGTTTTGTGAATCAGAAGGGATCACACATCATTTTACAGTCAGAGGGACTCCATAGTAAAACAGAGTTGTAGAAAAAATGAACAGAATAGTGACAAAAAGGGCCAGATGCATGAGGTTGAATGCTGGTCTGCCAAAGGTATTTTGGGCAGAAGTAGTGAATACAGTATGCTACATCATCTACAAATCACCATCATCAGCCATTGACTTTAAAATTTCGCAAGAGATGTGGTAAGGTAAACCAGCTGAGTTAGAAAATTTGAAAATATTTGGCTGTCCTGCTTATGTGCATGTGCAAGGTGAAGAACGGTCTAAGCTAGACTCACAGTCGATAAAGTGCATCTTTCTCGACTATGAGAGTGGTGTGAAGGGTTACGGAATGTGGAACCCAGCTACCAAGAAGAAAGTGATCAGCATGGGCGTGGTATTTGATGAGGCATTCATGCTTAGTAAATGTGAAGACAGTTCGGTTGATGACAAGGTTAGACAGAAATCAATAGTTGAGGTGGAGCCTGATAAGAATATGCCACCTACTGATTCAGGTGATAATAATGCAAGTCAGCATCAGAACAGGAAGTTGAGTCTTACACAGTAGCCAAAGGTCAGGAGAAGCGAGTCTACAAAGTATCAGTGAGGTACGAATTTGAAGATATGGTTAGCTTCGCCCTTATAGTCGGCAGTGGAGATTTGCAATCTTATAAAGAGGCTGCAAGCAGCTCAAATAGAGAAAACTGGATAATATCTATGTCAAAAGTATTCACTACAGAAGAACAAGACTTGGAAATTGGTAAAATTGCCCAAGAACAAGAAAGTTATTTGTTGCAAATGGGTATACAGAAAGAAGAAAGAAATATCAGAAAAGAATGGTGAAAAATACAAGGCTAGATTAGTGGCAAAGGCTTACTCTCAGATAGAAGTAGACTATAATGACATTTTTTCACCAGTTGTGAAACACGCATCAATCAGAGTTAATTTGGCATTAGTGACTATGCATGACATGGAGCTAAAATAGCTTGACGTGAAGATAACATTTCTTCACATAAATTTAGAAGAGTAAATCTACATGCAACAGCCTGAAGGTTTTAAAGAACTGGACAAAGAAGAGTATGTCTGTTTATTAAAGAAATCCTTGTATGGATTAAAGCAGTCTTCTAGGTAAAAACACAAGCGGTTTGATTCCCTTATGGTAACACACGGGTACACGCACTGTGAGTATGATTGTTGTATCTATTACAAGCTACTTGCTGACGGTTCATATATTTTGTTATCTTTGTATGTCGACAACATGTTTGTGGTTGCAAAGAGTAAATAGGAAATTGAAAAGTTGAAGACTTTGCTAAGCAGTGAATTTGATATGAAGGATCTTGTAGCTGTCAAGAAAATCCTTGGTATCGAATTTCACTAAGACAAAAAGGCTAGAAAACTGTGGTTATCTTAGAAAAGGTATCTGTATAAGGTACTGGAAAGATTTAATATGCAAACTGCAAAGCCAGTGGGAACACATTTTGCAGCTCATTTTAAACTATCGTCCTAATTATATCCAAGTTCAAAAGATGAGTTAAAACGTATGTCAGAGGTGCCGTATGCAAATGTAGTAGGTTGTCTTATGTACCTGATGGTGTGCACAAGACCTGGCATATCCCATGCAATCAGTATGGTCAGTAGATACATGGCAAATTCAGGAAAAGAGCATTGGAATGCAGACAAGTGAATTTTCAAGTATTTAATAGGAACTCGGGATATGGGGATATTGTTTGAAAGGGAGAGGACTTCTACAGAAGTAGTAGGATATGTTGATGCCGACTACACTGGGAACTTAGATTCAAGAAGGTCTATGACAGGGTTCATGTTCACTCTTGCTGGTGGTCCTATCTGTTGGAAATCTACACTCCAGAATACTACTGCGTTATCAACTACTAAAGCAGAGTATATGGCAGTAACTGAAGCCGAGAAAGAGGCATTGCGGTTGAAGGGTTTGGTAAGTGAACTCGAGTTGGTGCATAACAGTGTCTTGCTACACTGTGACAGTCAAAGTGCCATCCACTTAGCCAAGAATCAAGTGTATAGCGCAACGACAAAACATATGATCGTGCGGCATCACAAGATTCGGGAGTGGCTACTTTCAGGTGACATTTCCTTATCAAAGATTCATACTGATGAGAATGCGTCTGATATGCTGACTAAATTGGTACCTAAGATCAAGTTAGAGCATTGTCTAGACATGGTCCATGTCTGTTCCTGTTGATGTTCAGAGACGGTGGAACACTCATTCCCGAAAAAGGAGTCTAGGATAAGGCAAATGGCAGGTCTTCACAGATGGTTCAAAAATTTGAGTCAAGGTTAAGATTGTTGTTTTGACCCAAATTTTGAGTTATAGTCTCGGGATGATGACTGCTCGAGCGACCATGGGGTCTGCTCAAACAAACACTTCAACATTTCGCCTTTATCTCTTAGGACACTGATGGCTCGAGCGCCCAAAGGGGTCCACTCGAGCGGAGGCTGCAAAGGGTGCTCTATGGACACTGGTCGCTCGAGCGGCAAAGGGGTTCGCTCGAGTGGATCGCTGTAGAATAGAAATTCTATTGCGGTGCTAAGGTTAGATTTTTTAACCTAAAGGTCTCATATATATTATTTTTTATGTTCTACAGTCATAGTAGGATGAAAAAAAAATATACTAAAATTGTAATCCTTATTGTCGAATAGTGGATTGATCTCCCCTCGTATGGACGTAGGTATCTTGCTGAACCACATATATTGTGTGTGTGTATTCAGTTCTTGTTCTTGCGTGTTCTCTATCTGTTTTACATGGATTGAAGATTCTATATTGTTTATGTTCTGCTGCACAACAGTCACTTGTGTCTCTTTATTTGTCATTTGGAATGGGAAACAACTTCCTTCTTTTACCCCAGGAGAGGCCTAAGATAAGGTGATCCTTTGTTGCCCTACCTCTTTGTTTTGCGCATGATACATCTTTCTTTCTTTGTCAAACATGAAATGGATATGGAGAATTGGAAATGTGTTAAAAGCCTCTAAAGGATGGTCCATCTTTTAGTCATCTTTTCTTTGTAGATGGCATCTTTATTTTTTTTGAAACCTCTAACAAAGGGATTAAAACTATTTTAAAAGTATTGAATGTCTTCTATGAAGCTTCTGGTCAAATGATTAACCTAAGCAAATCAAAGCTTTTCGTTTCCTCTAACAGAATCAAGAATCAGGTCTCTTCCCTCCACCTCTCTTGTGGCACCCCCCTTACCCTCGATCTTGGTACATATCTTGGAGTCCCCCTCTTCCACTCATGTGTCAATAAAAGCAACTATGAGTATATCCTCAGTTTTAAAAAAGAAGCTTTCTAGTTGGAAGGCAAAAACTCTTTCTTTCTTGAGAAGAGTAACTCTTGTTCAATCGATTACTTCCACCATGCCTAATTATATATACCATGCAAACCTCCAAGCTCCCTGCTTCCTTTATGGACAATATTGGTAGAGTCAAGATAAATTTTCTCTAGGGCTACACTTATAATGTGAAAAAGATCCATCTGATAAAATGGAAAACTGTCTGTAAAAGTTTTTAAAAAAAAGCTGAGGAGCTTGGCATTAAGAAGGCCAAATCAAACAACCTAGCCTTTCTTACCTAACTAGGTTGGAAAATCCACACCAAGCCTAATTCCTTGTGGGTTACTCTGATTCAAAAGAAATACCTTCAATCAAAAGCTTTTTTTGACAGCCCCGGGAAGAATACTTTCTCTCACATTTGGAAAAGCATCCTATTCTTACAAGAGCCTTTAAAAAGAGTTATGAAATGGCTCGTGAAAAACAGTAGAAATCTCTCTTTGAAAAGATTGGTGGTATAGGTGTAAACCTCTTCTTAATAATCACCCTGCTATGGCTGAGGACGCCACCATGGTTAAAGAAATCCTCACCCACAATTGGGAATGGAACCTTTTGCCCATCCAGAGCCTGGTCACCCCTAAGGAGGTCAATGCTATCCTCAACACCCCTAAACTTAGTGTAAGCAATTATGAGGATGATACCCCTTCCTGAATTTTAACTAATACATGCAAGTTTAATCTAAAATCGGCCTACAACTTTTTTGAAAATACGGACAACCCAATTGAGAACTGGAGGTGAATTTGGAAACTTCTACTCCCCCAAAAAATCAAAGGGTTTATCTGGACCTGCTTACATGATAAAATCCCTTACTAACCACCACAGGCGTATTAGAGGGCTAACTAGCAACCCAAATTGTCCCATATGTGGGATCTTGTTGAGGGTATTGATCATCTCTTTTGGTTTTGTAGCTTTAGTCATAATATCTGAACTAACTTCTCTTTTTTGCAGGATCATCACTTGGATACAATTGTCACTTGGCATGATTAACTTATTAACAATCTGAAAGATTTTAAAATTTCTTTTTAGGGTGCTCAAGGGAACATTCTATTTGTTGTAATTCTTTGGAATTTTTTGACTGCCAGAACCAAAAGAGTTTTAGATGATATTTGTTGGGATTCATCTCGGATTTTGAGAAATATTTTCATTTATACAGAGGAAATCACAAAAGACAAAGGCTTAGAGTTATACAAGGACATAGCATTTGGCAAAGCCTTGGAAAACATGTGCGCTCAAATGTATTAAAGGGGCAAAAGGTTTGGGTTCGTTCATCTTTACGATGGCTAAGAAGCCTTCACCACTGGCTTCATCAAGCTCTTAACCAAGAAAGACATGTGCACTTAGATGTATTATATAGTCCCACATTTCTAGCTTTATTGACATTTGAAATAATTTTTTATTTTGTATTTGTGCCCATGTAGTTTATAAAATGAATAACATGACATGGACGAGAAATTCAGTCACATCAACTTTATGCAATAAATATTGTATAAGTTTATACCAAGTTAAAGATTGTATAAAAAAAATAATTCATTGTAAGTATAAGACTTAAATTTACTTGAATAACTTTCATATATACAAGAACAAGGATTACTAAAAAAATGTGTTTCTTATATATTGTTACATTTACCACTCCAAACTCGTATTGGATTCGATTGAATAATTTTTTTTTTATATCATCTTCTTTATGATGGCGTGACTAAATTAAATTGTATAATTATATCCAATCTAGTCCCACTTTTATTAGAACTCCAAACATAGCCTCTATATTTTAGATGATTGGGAAATCCACACCTTAGTTCTTGTATAGAACAAGCATAGCTGCTTTTGTTATCAGTAATCCTGAACTTGTAGGAAGGATGAACAATGTCTGACCATTTTTCACTTCAGGATTTTTAGCGCAAAATAAATAGGTTGGGAATGGAACCCTTCCCTTTTGTTTCTTAGGTTGTGGATGTTAAAATCACAATATATGCATGCTTATAAAATGACATGGGCACATTATCTAAAATAATAGTTTCTACTGACATTAAGCGGATTCTGCCTATATGCCGTTGATAGATGGTTTTCCATTGCCTAATCAGACAAGCTGATACTAATAACAGAGCGGGGTAGACAGTTTTTCCGTTTGAGAGCCCTAGATTTCCCTGCCTTTATAATTTGTTTATATGTGTTACTGGTGTAATCTGTTTTTTCCATCACGTGATGTATGAACAAAGTATGATTTATTTTTATTTTTATTTTTCTGATTTCTACTTGGGTAGTTGAGAAGGCTCACTACGCCAAGAGAGACCCAATTGCAGCCTTGAAGAAGTACATGATTGAGAACAAGCATGTAAATGAAGCTGAGTTAAAAGCCATAGAGAAAAAGATCGATGAGGTTTTGGAGGATGCTGTGGAATTTGCAGAAGCAAGCTCACATCCATCCAGGAGCCAGCTTTTGGAGAATGTCTTCGCAGATCCTAAAGGCTTTGGAATTTGCCCTGATGGAAGCTACAGATGTGAGGATCCCAAATTCACACAAGGCATAGCTCATGCCTATTCGCACAATAACATCAGAATTCTCTAGCTTTCTATCGGCGTCACTTTTTCTTGAATATTCAAAATATGTAATCGAATACATTTTCCCTACCACATCCCCCTCTTTCTTGAATATTCAAAATATGTAATCGAATACATTTTCCCTACCACATCCCCCTCATCTCTTATGTATTTTATTTTTAGCTACTTGTATGTATCTACATTTCTTTCCTAATATATGTTTAGGCCAAATGTTTGTGTTGCAAAGATTTCACTTACAAAGTGCTTACCAGTTGGTTATTTTCAAGTTCCTGTAACAGTAATATTTCCATTTCTTTTCCAAAATTTTCTTTCTTTTCTAAATTCTCCTTTCTACTCTGGATGGCCATGGAAGCTTATCCCGGGATGGGTCCAAAGAAGCTATGTCTGGGATGAGTTCCTATCTGGTGTTTGGAGAAAACACGCATCAGTTTTGAGACTTGATGACTTCCTATCTGGTTTTTGGAGAAAACATATATACCAAGTCCTGTCCTTTGTTTCAACAAGTCATCATCCACCACAATACAAAATAGAAAAGAAACTGAATTTGTCAGTTTATTTCAGCACCATGCCATTTGTCAATGAGGTTTCTTTTTCATTAAATATAAATATACAATCTTATCCCTGTTCCCGACATGTAGCTGCTCCGTCACAGCTCAAAAGAGAAAACAATACA
Organism: Heliamphora exappendiculata; assembly: GCA_034768845.1. Classification (NCBI taxonomy): domain Eukaryota; kingdom Viridiplantae; phylum Streptophyta; class Magnoliopsida; order Ericales; family Sarraceniaceae; genus Heliamphora; species Heliamphora exappendiculata. Next base: position 15,545,675 of record JAOTRH010000018.1, on the reverse strand, counting down.
ATCTTGTTCTGGCAAAAACCAAGATTTCTGGCAGGACTGGTACAGATGTCAAAGCCAAATCCGATTCACAACCTCTTTCCAAACTTTGCAAACCTTCTAGCCACTCCAAATATGACTGCCTTTGTCAAAAGTCCTCTGTCAATACTACAAGCAAGTACTATAGCCCCACCAACAACCAGAAACTTAGGTATGTTCCTCCTTGATGGTTTCTCAGATGAGTCCAGGGTTTCAACCTCTGATGAACTGCTGCTTGTGCTTTCTAAGGAACCCAGGTAGTCTGCACTCACTTTCGTGTTGATCTGAGCCAAGAAAGAACATCGTGAAAGTGGGGCACCAGATTCTCTCTCTCTCTCATATGCACGTAAGCCAGGTTCTATCTTCTTGACAGCCCCCCACATGCCCTGCCGGACTCCAAGCTTTGCAATTTCCCAAGGTATGCCCATCTCTTCGTGATGGAAGAGTAACACCTCACATGCACTCGGGCCTTCCCCTCTGCTTGATTCGACTGAGTAATGTCCAAAAACACACATCTTAGTTACTGAAAGCTTCCAAGAGTAGAAAGAACGAACTATGAGGGAGGAATAACTATAAGTGTCGTGCTTTTGAGATAATAAAAGTTTATTTTCTCATTTCAGAATAGCTCAATTCCTAAGGTGTTAGGCACTTGCAGGCCAAAGTACAGACAAGTTCTTGACCAAATTGGAAGACAGATTTAATGCAGAAGCCCTTGCAGTCACTTTCACAGTTGTTTTCATGAGTCAAATCAGCTCATTTAAATTGGCTACGGAAGCAACAAATTTGTGTGTGCACGAGACTTAAAACAAGCCATAATCACCACTATATTTTACAGCTAAAACAGATCGTGAGACTGTAATTACCTGCTCGTATGCACCAACTTGAATAATACAAATCAACGCGCCTTGGTTTGTTGCGCCGGAGTACAGATGGATAAGGTACTCCCTGAAAAGACGTACAGAAGTAAATAATCAATTAGTTAACTACTGGGACTATATACTATGAGGAAGAAAACTGACCAATTCAATCAAAAACTAGAATGAACAACTAAATTTATGCTAAATAAAAATGGCACTAACTGCATTGGAATAAAAAACAGTCAAATCGATGCATACGACTTTTGTCTTTAGATACAGTTTGGTGCTTTTGGCAGCTTCTAAGAATACTAGTCATATCCATTTCTTTTTTCTTTTTTCTTTTTTCCTTTTTCTTTTGGGGTGGTGGGGCTCTTAAGCCATATATTTTCACTTTAGTTGTTTAACTTTAACCTATATATGCCCTCTCTGCACAAAATTAAACTTCTGTAGTCTATACACACGATTCTGCTCAACTTAGTCTGTGTGTGCGTGCTTGTGTTGGTGGTATTTTCTTCTTCGTTTTTGGGTGGGGTGGGT
>JAOTRH010000018.1:15527036-15544166 GCA_034768845.1 Heliamphora exappendiculata | reverse complement strand
GTGAGGGTGAGGGTGAGGGTGAGATAATTACAAGGGCATTAAAAATATAAAATATGAAGTTGCACACTTTGAACTTTAATAAGTTTTATTATTGCATATCATTCCTCCACAAAATTAAATTTTAATGTGCATGTTTTTATGCTACTTATGGTGTCTTCAACATTTATCACACAAGTTGAAGTGACAAAAGTGAAGTTATTAAGAAACAATTTCTTCCAACCAATAGTACATTTTATTCAACAACAGCATGTACCACGAAAAAAAAAATGAAAGAATCAAATTACTGTTTTATTGCAAATAGTTTAAACTTTAAAGAAACAAACAGCATTAGAATCACGCACGATAAAATACAATACTACAAAATGGATAGAAACAAACAGCATTAGGCTATGTTTGATTGATCAGATTAATAATAAAAGAATATATCATTCCACTTGATAAGTAGTCCCATAAGATTAGTAATGAATGGATTAGTAATACTATATTCTCTTAAGTATTATACATTCCACGTTTTGTGAGATTAGTAATCCAATACATGGATAATCCTCTCACCATTTGTTGAATTTAAATAAGAAAAATATAATTTTATAGAATATATAATTTAATCCCATGTCTAATCCGGTCAATCAAACATGCCGTTAGAGTCGTACCAATTTGAAAATCAGAACTACAAAATAGGAGTTTTATCTACTGTACAAGGACCGTTATTTGTTTCTAAAACATACCTTTGTAACACAGTAATATGATCGCCCTGATTCCCAAATCCGACGGCCTATAATGTATTCCCTATCGCTACAAAAGAAGGGAAACTGTGCCACACAAAACAAAACAAAACAAAAAAATAAAACGAAACAAAAAAGAATTAGAATACGTAATGTAAGCCAATGTGGTCAGGATGAACAAGGCATGAGAAGATACAAGGTAACAAGGGCATGCTCTCCCTACCTTGCGCACCCATTGAACTACCATGGTTCCTGTAGAGGGACACTCTTCCAAAAGTTCAGCATTTATGAGCATGTCATCCCACTTCTTTCGAAAATCATCGTCCCAAAAGAAATCTCTCACCATCTCAGGAGTGGCATCCTCAAAGACTGTCCTGCTACGATATTGCGGGGGCCCATTCTGGAAAAGCCATGAAAAATCTCATGAAGCAGAAGTATGCAACCGCAATGACAAATCCAACACAACATAGCCAGGGCCCAGGATGTTGGGGATAAATAGTTTTGAGTGTGTATTACAATGTTCACTCCCAAAGTGCCTATGGATTTATTGTGCCAATTAATACCTCGGAAAAGAAAGGCCTACCTCAGGATCTCTCCGCCAAGCTCGATAGCTCATACTTGGTGTGAATCGATCCATCATCTGAATCCAAGCAGGGCCGCCGTCTTTCTCCTCGACAAGTCGGCACAAATGCTCCAAGTCATCTTCCTCCACGACAACTGATTGTGCTTTTTCAAACTGTGATGAACTGACCAAGTACAATTGAAACTGTTAGAAATTTCTTACATTAAAATCTTCAACTTTAATTTCAAGTCCGTCTTCCGATAATCTAAGTAAACGCCTTAAATTCCAAGTTTAGTTTGAACATTTTGAAGGCTTTTTTAAACCTTTGACCAAAGCAAATGTTTGAACGCAGCCCACGAAAGTACGATAATTTGACCCTATTTTGTGGGGGAAAAAAATAATACGAGAATTTGAAAATTTTCAACCAACCTGCAGTCAAGATTTGAGATTGACGACACAGTTGAAGTCTCCTTTTCTAACCCAGAATTGGCCATCCAAGAAATGAAGCTGGGTAATTGCAATTTCAGTAAATTGAAGTTTGGAATAGACGAGAACGACTTAATCAATCCAGAAGAGGAAAACGGTGACGGTGACGCTGAGGAAGAAACTTTCGAAGGTGAACCATCAAGCAAATCTTCACCTAGATTTGCCCATGTGGGTTTCCATGCCCACCCGATTATGACCCCAACAAAAACCGCAATCCACAGAGGAGCCATGAACATCATGAGTTCCGCCAGTACATCCCAAAATGTGGGTCGTTGTAAGATCTCAAACAAAGCAAAAATCAAAGCCATATGACCCGCAGAACACACCGGAATGTTCAAGCGAATATAAAAGTATTATCAACAGATATTAAGAAAGAGGAAGGAACAAAACAGAAAAAAGGGAAAAACCCTCGATTCAATCGAATGGATAAGAGATTGGCCCAGCGATGCTTCGAGCGTTTCGGAGGGAGAGAACAGACTGAAAAAGACACCACTAGTTATATACAGATAGAGGGGAAAAAACTCGCAAACAGAGAATAGAGCGAAACAAAAAAAAAATTTGAAGGGATGAAGAGATTAGATATGGTTTTGCAGAGAGCGGAGGAAGACAAAAGTGGGTGTCAACTAGAGAGAGAGAGAGAGAGAGAGGATAACTGGATAAGGATATTTGAGATTGGAGATAAGCGGGAGAGGGACGTGGTGTCCGGATTGCCGTAGGGCGTTTCCCAAACTCTCACTTCCACTTCACGCCGCCGTTTTCTCTCTCTTTTATTCCTTCTTATATTCCTCCCAAGCTCTCCCCAGCAAGCTTTTGGCAGCAATACAAAACCCCTTCCCAATTTAAAGACAAAACATAAAACCAGAAGCTTGAGATGAGATTCTGCCTGAAAGAAAGAGTCTGAGACTGACTTTGGCTGATTTATTTCAAGCAACTCTTGAATTCTAATTGTTCGGATTGATTGACGATTGAGGATAATTGCGGAGGAGATTACACTTATTGATTTCGATGAGAATTTTAGGATCGCAAGTGCCAAGGGGGTATATAAATACTAATAATAAAGAGTACGTGGGGGAGTGGTTGGGTCCAATTGGCCAATAAAGCATGCCCATTGGGTCTGTTGTCGCCGCGTTCTCGTTTTTCACGTTCTCTGACTTTGGATTTTTTCTTTTTTTTTTCTTTTTTTAAAAAACTAAAATCTAAACGCTTTGGCTTCCCTTTTTACTACGAGTTTTAAAAAAAATCAACAATTATAAATTTATAATATACTTATTTTTGAATCAAATAGTTATTTTAAAAGAAATCATATTTATTTTTGTACTACTGATTTAGAGTTCTTTTTAATTAAATAATTTTTTTATTATTTAACTTTAAAATCTAAAATCAAATTGCCAAACAAATAGAACAAAATATCACAATCAACTATGAGTTCTTTTTTTCTCAAAAAAAGAGAGCCGTTGTAATGGTTCTATTTGGTTATTCTTACTTATTTGTTTATTAATTTATTTATTTATTAGTAAATAAGTTAAAAAATATTTAAATCATTTTATTTGATTACTTTGCTTATTTGCTTATTTACTTACCCAAATGAGTTTTGCTTCTTTATTTATTTATTTATTTGTTTATTTACTTATTTAACTATCCAAACGAATTTATTTATTTATTTGTTTATTTGCATACTTAAACGAACTTATTTACTTATTTATTTATTTGATTTTAACTTATTTAACTACCCAAACGACGTAATTTATTTTTTGACTTATAAATTAATAAATAAATAAATAAAATTACCCAAAGAGGATAATATGTGAAAAGTGCAGCTAGAGGTAATACTATTGCGGTGAGAGTTTTGCAAATTTAGTATCTTTTCTTTCCTTAGTTACATACGATTATAATGAATTATAACCCTCACACCTTTTTTTCTTTTTTTTTTTTCTTTTTTTCTAATAAAAACAAAAAAAATAAAATTACACTGATATCTCTTTAAATTTTTGACAAAAATAAAAACACTCATTTTACTTTTTAAAAATACATTAATCTCTCGTGTTAATGTTGTTGCCTAAAATTTTTAACGATAATTATAAATTTACCAATTTAACCCTAACACAGACAGTCCTTTCGATCTTCTTCTCAATCGCAGTAAAATGGCTACTCTATGGTAAACCGCAGAGGCGTGTGATGGAAGGTAAGAAATTAACGAATTAAATTACCATCAAAACCCACTGTTGCGCCACCAATCTTCATCGATACAGTCACTCTCCGCTCAACTAATGAAAGTTTCTTTTCAACGGTATAATCAATAATATAATTTTGTGCATATTTAAAATTATAAAAAAATTTAAAAATATTTTTTATTTGAGTCTTATCTATTTGTATTTATATGGTCAAATTAATAGGTGCATTTTTTAGATAATTTTTCGAATGTTTAATTAAGTGGCTAGTGTCACTCGATGCGTTATTCGAAAGAAATTTATTATAAATTTTACATTTGACTTTAACAGTTATAGTGCCATAAGAATTTTTTTTTAAATTTTTTTAAAAAAATTTCCAAATATTTGACGTATTTTTACTAAATGTAATACTAGATGTAAATACAACAGCACATTATGATGAACTTGTTGGTAAATTAGAATTTGTAAAAATGGGATTAAAACCACTTGATGAATATACAAAAAAAATTTCTTCTTCGTTAATGTAAAATATATTTGAATATATAAATAAACTTAATAAAATAAAATATTATAATTTATAAAATTAAAATAAATTTAAAATGTTAATGAAGTTAATAGTTTATAAATAATAACTACCACACTTTTTTTATAAAAAAATTACAAGTAAAAAAATTGCAAAATAAATTTAATACTGAAAAAAATTACAAAAAATAAATTAAACCGAATTAAAGAAACTCCGATCTTTAATCTTGATCTTGATCCTGATCTTTATTTTTTATCTTTAATCTTTAATTCGCCAATAGTTGTAATTTTCACCGAATATCGCCAAATAATCGAATTACCGAATATCACCGAGTAATCAAATTACAAGAGAAAAAATTAAGAGAGCGAGAAAGTAGAGAGATGAGAGAGTTTGAAAATTATAATGAATTTTATCAAATGCAAATGGTCCTATTTATAGGAAAAAAAAATTATTTTTTAAAATAATAATAATAAATAATAATTTTATAACTAGCCGTTGACTGGGCCGAGCTTAACGGCTCGTTAATCTCATTCATTCATTCGAATTTTAAGTTGATATGAGTCGTTGATATTCAAAACTAGCCGTTGAGGTTCGGGTCGAGTCTCGAGCCGAGCTGAAAATAGCTATTGGGATTCAAAGCCTAGACAAAGGGCCGGGCCTAAGGTCAGGCCGTCGAGCCAGGTTGCGGGCCTCCGGTGGGCTGACCCACTAGCTCAGGGTAGGCCCAAGCCCAAAAAATGTCTTCGAACCCAACCCAGGCTTTTTTCGAACTAGGCTAGGTTCGCATATATCGGGTCACGGGCAGACCTCGGGCTGCCCACGAGCCCTAGGTCATTTTTACACTCATATTTTAAGCCAAAACTTATTGTCTTATTACTTTTTGATTTTAAGCTACTCCTAGAATCTACTAAATAAATTTTTTACTTATTTGATTCAAAGTAACTTTAAGCAAAAAAATTTTGGCTTAAAACGCACATACATATATATATATATATATATATATAGAGAGAGAGAGAGAGAGAGAAAAGTTGACAACCTATATTATTTTTTAAAAAGGCGTTGACGCAATATTTATTTGATGCGATAATTTAAAAGTTGAGATTTTTGTCATTTAATGGTTGGAAAGAAGAATAGAAGTGAGAAGAGAAAAGAAGAGGTTAGAATGAAAAAAAAAAAAGTGTGGACCTTTTAGATTTTAGGGTGAATGAACTTGACTCTTAACCGAGTGAACACAATTTTTAATAAAATTTTAAATCGTATTAAATCAATTTTTAGTATGTTATTGTCATCTAATTAAATTATTATTTTTATTGTTAATTGTTATTCAAAATTAATATTTAATTATATTATATCAAATGATGCGGGGAATTTACTAGTGAATTCAAATGTGTATACGGTTGGATAGGAAAGACATCTAATTTGACTAAGAATGATCCTAATTAAACAAAAATAAAATAGTAGGAAGTGTTTCAATTAATAATTGTCTTGTGTTGTTCAATTAATTAGCTTTCTCACATGGCGCTTGCAAGTCTTCTGTTATATATTACGTACACCACGAGGAGCAGGAGGACACCGCCCAAAATGATTTTTCCCTTATTCTTTTTAATTCTCACCTAAAAAGAAAAGAAGAAACATATAAATTTTTATTTATATGCTTCTGTTTGGCTTTGAGGTGACAGAATGCGTTTGAAGAGGAAGGCTTTGTGCACATGGCCCAGTGGTGGTCCCTCGACTCTCTCCCTCTCTCTCTATCTCTTTCTCTCTCTCTTTTCGAGCCTAACCCACTTTCACAGTGGTTCAATGGTCGGTTACCATGACGCGGCTCGAAGCCCACCTCTTCTCTTCTCTTAGAGATGTGCAATAACTTGTCAATTCTTTCTAACTCACTAATGAGTGGTTTATGTGGATTGATGAATTAAGTTAGATAAAGAAAATAAAGAAAGTAAATTTATTTTAATTTATTAATTTTCAATTTGTCATTAACTCATATAACTCATTCTAACCCGCCTAAGCCCTAGGGTATAGATAAAATTTTTGTATTCTTCATACAAAAAATCTAAACGATCTTTAAATAACTAACCTAGCTCAAATTAGACGACATAATATCATTAGGGTTTGCGACAAAAAAAGTCATTATTGGTACATTAGATTTAGAGCGCACGGTACAGAGCTTACCAAGTGTGGGCGGTATGGTGGGAGCCAACAAACCAACCCCATTAATATCAGCTTAATTATAGAGCTTAAGGTTGTTAACAATGCAACGTATAAGCGCAGATGAGGTGAGGCTTGGCAACAAATTTTGTCATGCCCCGAGGATGACCTACGATTGTTGAACTCACCTTAATTTGGTGCTTACCAGAATTTCAGGATTCCAAATTCACTGGCCAGCTAGCTAGCTAGGGAGTAGGGAGCCTCTTAATTTTAACTCTCTACTATGTCATCACGTGATCTCATCTTAAGATAACTAGGTGATGTTTGACAAAATTACTACTTATACTTATACTTATACTGATAGTTTATAAATTGTGATTTGTAGTAAAAATTACAAAGATTTAATAAAAATTATAATTTATAGTTAAAATAAAAAAAATAGTTATAAATTATAGCATAAGTTATGTGTGTTTAAAAAAATTATAATTTATAACTAAAATTAATAACAAAAAACTAAAAGCTACTAACAATAGCATTTCCAAACACCTATTATATATATATATATACATATATATATATATATATATATAAAAGAGGTGTTTATAAAATGGGAATGCACCTAGTGAAAAATCTGTCAAGTGCTTTACACATTTTGGTATGAGCGGTGCTATATAGGTCGAAAGAATTCGCGGAACTTAAAACTGAAATGCATGTGGCAGTTTTTGCGGCAACAATAACTATGAAAGCAAGTCCAGCACGACTTATCACCTGTTTACACGTCATTCGGTCACACACACACACAAACTAGACTTGAATGATTAGGCTCATATATGATTTTTCTTATGGTATATATGGCATGGTGCAAATGAGCACACCAACCGACCATTGTGAAATTGTGAATCATAACTTACATGTTTTCCACACGTTTAACATTACATTGTTTTCATATAGATGGGTCATGGAATTGAAAGTGCTCTTCAAAGATGGCAAGTTGAGATTACACTTTAGGGGCTTTGGGATAGACCCACCCATGATTAGACAATTTCCTAAGAAAGCACAAGCTTAGCAGATTGATCTACTGATTAGATAATTGTCTAATTTACATGGTCCTCCGCGTCACTTTCCACACAATATAACCTCCAATGAATGCTGGAAAATTTGTCAGAACAATCGTTCTGATGCAATGGTATTTGTGCAAAATCTGGCACCGCCCAAAACTATCACGCCATCAACCCTAGATTAAGTATGCCAATGTGTGAACAAAAGTCCACCTCAAATTAGAGCAATGAGAAAACAGATGGCAACCTAATAGTACTGTGGACAAACACATAACTAGGGGAAACATGGCAATGAAAATAATGGCTGTCCAAATGCCTGGCCACAACACATTGATTGCAGCCTATAGCACAGCTCTCGTGGGTAAAAAGATAGGGAAAAGTTAAGAGAATTGGAGAAGACCAGACTGAAGGTAGGATGGATTAACACACTGGAATAGCTGCAAGAAGTTAGGCCCAAACAAATGGTAAGGTTTTGTTGAAACGAATTTGAAGCTAAATCAAGACCAAAATAAATAAAACAGAAAGTAACATATATAAAGAAATAAAAGATGCAATAATAGTCTCTATTCCTTTTTCAACGTTTTCCCACATTGACGACTTAAATTACCAATATGCCAACTGCCCCGATATATCAATAAGCAAAAATGGGGCAGATGGCATTGTATGAAACTTTCAATTCGATCATTAATCATTAGGCAGGCACAGATATAACACAGGTAGGTAATTGAGGAGAGGAAGAAATATTTCAGAAACTGGTGTGCCAGATAGCTCCATCACCTTCTCCGCAACGCTGGTGAACCTCCTCCATTCTCTCAACCGATTTGCACACACCACTGCAGCTCCAATCAAAAGATGCAGCACAAGGATTTCCTGCTTGAGCTTTCCACTCACAATCTAACCACAGAAATTAAAATAATAAGGAATTGATTATCCCTAATGCATATGCATGCATATTTGTTAGAATGCAATGCCATATTTGGCAAAAAATCATAAAATGGTAGTAACAGAAGATTAATTCAGATAAAACTATCTCCCTAAGATTGGAAAAGAAATATTGGGTTGGTTCAAGGCCAATACACGCCCAACTTTAAGAGTTGAAGAACCTAGATAAGGCAGTAAAAGTTAGGAGGTCCAATTTGGTACCTTTTAAACTGTTTTTCATGTATCTTGTCATCAATCTTAATGCCTCTATTCCAATATATATGCTTTATGGGAGATCTTAGATCCTAGTTTGCAGATAAACTACTAACACCAAACCACCAATTAGGAGGAGGACTTCCATCTCATTGTACTATCCCCAAGAACATTACAAAGTACAAGAAACAATTTTCCCCAACAATTTGCCTAACAGTTCTATAAACCTCTAGCCTATAATCATCAAAATTTAGTCTAAAGCATAATTGTTGAACATCATAGAAACATAAAACAGATCTCATTATAGAGAAGTAGCTCACAGTGGCAACCCAATCCTAAATCTTAGGTCTCGGGATTTCCCAACAAACCACGGCTTGAAATCCACGAACAACACCACAAATTTGCAGTTGGGTTAAATTTAGACTCGATTGGATTTCTTCATTCAAGGAATTAATCACGTAGACAAGCAGGGGCGGATCCAATGAAGGAAGAGAGGGGGCACATAGACTAGCAGTGCCTCCTTAATCTACTGTACCCACTAAAAAGCCAACCCATTTTGTAAAGAGAGCTTCTGAATACATATTTTTTTCCTTAGTATAGCACTAGATGCATTGAGTATTTCTACAAGATGTATGAATACTTGTAACTATGAGTGTATTAAGCCAAAGAGAGGGGGCACGTAGACTAGCAGTGCCTCCTTAATCTACTGTATCCACTAAAAAGCCAACCCATTTTGTAAGGGGAGCTTCTGAATACATATTTTTTCCTTAGTATGGCACTAGATGTATTAAATACTTATACAAGATGTATGAATACTTGTCACTATGAGTGTATTAAGTCAAAGAGTTTGAGCATTTATAAAGTATCTTAAAACATATTCGGTTCATTCTTTCACAACTAACAGATTACATATTGTCCAAAGTTAGGATTTTCTGAGATATATTGATGAGGCGAGGCAAAGGATACTTGATGATGGTTAGACGAAGTAAAAAAAACAATGGGCGAACTAGTCGCCGCGGCGAGGGATGATTTTCATAAACTTATTTTACACAAACGTGAAGAATTGTTTTTAAAAATAAAAAAAAATCACAACTAGAAATATCTTATTCTAAAAAAATGATAAATTTTAACCCAAAAACAAATCATCTTTAAACCGTGTTTTCTTATTTTTGTTACATCAAACTAAATAAGAAAAAAGCTCATTCGATTAAACAATAACTTTAAGCTATCAGTACACATATGAAAGTTGTTTTTTGACCCTTAATTTCTATAAACCTTTAAACAAAGTTCTAAAAACTAATTTTAGATCACAAGTCAAACGAACCCAAAATAAAAAAATAAAAAAATGGTGCCTCCTCTAAATTAATTCCTTAATCCTCCACTATAGGCATGGTTTGAACTTTGAGCCCTCTACACAACTCTATTATTCTACAAAGATGCATGAACAGTGTATCAAATAACAACAAATAACAGCAGTAGCAACAAAAACAAGTATGGCTCATCATGAATTGACATCTATGTCCCAATAATTGTTAACAATGTAAGAGCCTAATTGGCAACTAACTTAAAAGTTTGCCTTTTTGTTTTTAATGTTTTTAGCCCAAAAACTAAATTGAACTCAAAGTAAGTTGTTTGGTAAATTAACTTTTAAGCTAGTTTTTTTATGTTGGTCAATTGGGTAAAGAGTTATCTTTTTTTACTTTTTGTTCAAATTGAATAATATTGTCCTTCTATATAATTGAGGATCGCGATTATATATAGTTGCCATTAGTAGTAAATAAGTTACAAAGCAGGGGTATTATTGACTTTTAGAATGGGATAGGAGTTTGAATAAAGTATTCTAAGAATTAGCGTTTTGATTGGACTTTTAAACTTTTTATTTTTTTGCCAAACGGATTATGTTGGCTTTTTGTGTTTTTAGCAAAAAAACTAAAAAGCTTGGGTAGCCAATCAAGCTCTAAGTATCCCTGATCCCATTTTTCCATGTGAGGAAATAGACATCACTATCAAAAAGAAGATGACAACTCAAAGAACTCAAGTACATAATAGGAAATCATACCAGGTGGAGTCCCACAGCAGAGACTTCGATCATCAATATGCTCAACATCAAGACCAATAAACCAAGAACCCAGAGAGACATCTTCATTTGCATACCTATGAAGTATGTGCCTATGGAAGAAAAGGTTACTGCCAAACAGTTTCACATAACATGCAATTTCAAAAAGTAGAAAGCTGTGAAGCACGGGCTTACTTATTTACCGATATATAGGTGGCCAAGTTTTTGGATATTGCATAAATTTGCCCAGTCGCATGCCTAAAATACTTATTTCCCTCTTCACCAAATTTCCAGTATTCTGGTTCATGGTACTTCACCCCCCTGTATACAAGTATGCCATAAATTCTATGCATAACTAATTATCACAAAATAGTTCGAAATAGAATTTAACTGTCATACTTCTGAGCCAGGACGGATCCAGACTTCATACAGCCAATATAAACTCGAGGTTTTGACCGATGGCGGGATAAAGTAGAACCAACCATACCTGGCAGATGATTAAATCAACTCAGTGATCCATAACTGCATCAACCAGCATGATTTTGTGCTTTTTGGAGACTGATGGCGGTTGGAATAAAAAACTAACCTAGATTGACATGCACATCATCATCAACTTTGATAAAGAAGTCAGCATCCCACTTAGCAGCAGCTGTTGACAAATATATTTGAGTTTTTGAGGACAGTTCGTGATACCCTTCAACATGGTTCTGCAACACAATCAGTGCTAACACATTATGAGCTTCGCAGATTTGTCTGGATCAAAGGACAAACAGAAATTTCTGGTCACTAAGGAAAGCCCACCAAAATGTTTTTAGAATTTATTTGGTTCTCCCAACTCATAGGGACCATGTAACTTGCTTGAACCACTATTCATAAATTTGACACTGGAAAGCATTACATAATGAATTTTAAAACTCCATTTGTTGCTACAAATACTTGTATATATACATACATACATGATACATACAAGAATAAAAGTAACAGCACACTTTGAAGGGTAGCTTACATTATGACTTTCCATGTTCCAATTATGAAAGTGTTTTTTTGGGTTATTTATTTGTTAGTTAAAGGTAGTTTAGTCCTTAAGACTAATTAGGGTTTTAGGCTGAACTAGGGGATGAAGCTTAGGGTTGCACAACCTGCTCTGATACCATGATACAAAATAGAGAGGAAAACAGAAATCTATTGTTGCAATAATCAAAAAAGCTTCACCACTAATGATGGATTATATAATACATATAAAGCCAATCTAAAATCCTAATTAGTCTTAAGGACTAAACTACCCTTTAGCTAATAAATAAATAATCCAAAAATACACTTTCACACCAATAAATCATCAAAAACAGGTCAGCCTTATTTAAAAGGTGCTACAACAGGTTAACCTTATGGCCATAAATAAGTGAAGTTGTAACATACCAGCCGCAGAAAGTCCTTATGTTGCTCCTCTTCAGCTTCAATAGCACGATCCAAAACACCACCAGGGGTTGCACTGTGCAGAATTAAATCTGTTATATTTGGCAACAACATGAACCTGAAACAAACTGAATACTTGAATGCAAAGCACTTACTATAACCTACCTGTGTCCAATAACAAATCGAATTATGATTCCCTTCTCTTTCTCCAGCTTCTTCAAATCCTCTCCTAAAACAATAAAATAAAAAATAAATTGTATGAGCAAGAAGATCCTATGAAGGAGTATTAATGGTGTAACACAGAGAACAATTAAAACTCCACTTGGAACCTTGTGGCATCCAAGTTTGTCTGATCGAATCCCTGCGTTTTCTGCTGCTGAATGCAGTAATAATTCCCATGACAAAGAAAACTTTTGGCCGCTTTCTCGACTGCTCAGTTCCTGGTTTTGTAATCACTGGAAGTCCCTCCTCATTTTCAGCTTTTGCAGATCTAGCCGCAGCAAGCTGCATCTCTAAAGAAGATATTGTTTTGTCTAAAGTCCTGAATATTGAGCCATTAGTTGGAGTTTCAGGTCTCAGAAACTCATGTAAAATAATTAAGAAATCAATCACAAGACTGCTGTAAAATGGGTCGCTCTCATATAAGTCAGCTTGATGCAGAAAATTTACATTATTACGTCATGCGTTTGTGAAACTTGAGAAAGGATGTTCCCTGCCTCAACCATAGCCTCCTGCAACACCATAAGAAATTACCTACAAATTTTAGAAGAGGTAATGACGCTTGTAATTTAACATTCTTGACACTTGCCTTCTTCTCACAATTAACAACAGACTGAAGTTCTCTTGATTGCTGTTTTTTCCCAGATAAAGTTCCATTTAATTTGACTGGATCTGGAATAGCCCAAAACCTAAAAAAATAAAAAATAAAAAGGAGCAGAAAACAGAGCACATATGGACTTAAGACAAAGCCATAAAACTACATGGTGAGTATTTTATGAAATTTAATTAGAAAAGGCAGGAATCCTTATGAAAAAGTCAGTGTGAGCAGTGACCACGTATCTCAAACCTCGGTATAATTTAATTAACACTACTCTTTTGGGGGAATCAAAAGGAAGAGAATAATTCAAGTAACAATAACTTGGAATGGTTTGAGTTTGACGATTAAGAAGAACTTCTGTGATATCCACCACTACTGGGGAAAAACAGAAAAAGAAATGAATTTGCAAGGATTTGCACAACTTGAGAACAGCCCAACCATTTAGAACAGGAAAGAAGGAGAATGCCGTGAGAGTCCTTGAATAAACTAATCAAATTGTTGTATCTCCAAAGCCACAAAATGAACAAAATTTATCAAGGAGAAAGGGTGCAATTGGAACCCATTGTTAGGCGTGTGGAGCCTGGTTATTTTGGGGGTCCGACCCATGACCCGAATTGTCACAGAAACACCGCGAATTAAATTGAATTTTTTCTGAGACTTAGTCTATGAAGCAGAAATGAGGGCCGTTAGGCCCGAACAGGAGCGCTCATAAACAAGAAGATTTTTTGACCCGTTTTTATTTCTGACCAGGTTGTGAATCTTTATATTTATTGTTTTAGTTAGGATTTGATACTCTTGTAACTTTATACTGCCTTCTATCATAGTGAAAACCGCCGCAACTCTGTAGACATAGTCCTAGTTTTAAAACTACGTAAATCGTGTCTTCCATATGTGTGATTGTTCTTTTCTTGTTGATTGTTTTCGTTTTCTGCCACAACACCCATAGCTTAACAGTTGAAGTCAAAAAAAATGTCACAAGAATACATTGGAAAAACATTAGAGAAATAACCACAACTATTTAAAAAAAATTGAAGAAACAATTACAAATTGTGAAATGAAGTTTTAAAATAAAAAACCCTTTGTGAACTTGTTTCCATTAGCTACTTGTTCATTGTAATTTTTATGAGAAGATAGTTAATTTTCAAGGTGGAGCCTTGCATTGCGTGGGGCATGCCCCTTGTTTTTTGTACAAATCTTCCTATATTTTTTTAATATAATCCTACTAAAAAAAACTGAAAGATTTCACATGAAACTGTAAGGTGTCATGCTGATGTTGGGTACAAGATGCATGCTTTACAAAATGGCAAGCACCAACCCCCTAACCCCCTCTCCAACCGAAAAAAAAAAGAACAAGAAAAAGAACACTGGGAGTTTCATTGACTGCTAATCAGTAACCCATGGCATATTCTTATAGCATGATACGTATGTACGCATAACATGCATGGAGAGCATGCTTTTATCTTAGAAAGCAGGCAGAGCATATTATTGAGATCAAGAAAAGAAGCCGACTGGATCAAAGATAAA
This sequence comes from Heliamphora exappendiculata, assembly GCA_034768845.1. NCBI lineage: Eukaryota > Viridiplantae > Streptophyta > Magnoliopsida > Ericales > Sarraceniaceae > Heliamphora > Heliamphora exappendiculata. The sequence continues at coordinate 15,529,552 of JAOTRH010000018.1, read as the reverse complement.
ATTACTGAAATTCTAAACTCAGCTCTTCCAAAATTTACCCAGTGATTGGTTTGACAAGTTTTCATTCTTTAAATAACATTACAACACCACTAGAAAAGGTGTATTTATAATTACATTAAGTCATTAACATTGATGAGAACAGTTCCACGCAAAGAAATGCATTGTCTAACGCATGCTCCCGCCTGGTTTAGCTTCCACCTTCAATTGTTAATATCTTCCCCAGTGGTTGGGGTGTTGTAGCCTGTTCACCAGGTCAAGGCCTTTGCCCTCCAATGTAATCTTTAAAAAATATTTATGCCAAGAATTCTTCTGAATTGGCGATAAGAGTCATTTAGGTGTTGGTTTCACAAAATATTGAACACTCACCCCATCCCCATCCTCACCCCCACCCCAACCAGCTGTGACATCCCATCCCACCTGGTAGTAGAAGAAAAATAAATCTGATACATAATAAATATGTGAGCTACTACTATAAACTTGAGCTTAAGTATTTTGAGTCATGTTATTAGACTATTCATTTATGTTACTTGGCCAGTAGTCTATGTGCAACCTTAAGCTTGGAAATAAGGATTTTGCATCCCAATAATTGGTCTGCAGAATGGGGGGAAATTGCCATGGTAAAGAGCAAACACCTACACTTTTGAGCCCTCAATTATTATATCTACTCTCATCCCTATCTTTCTGAAAAGTGGGAAATGCTAAGATTAGCTAGCTATCTGTTAAACCAAACTATTTTTTGAGTGATAATAGATAATAGTCTTTGGCTCTTTGGAATTGATTACTCAACCCAATATCAAGCCCCTTGAGTTTGGACATCACCTAGAGTTTTTGGAAATGTCTAGAAGACCTTTCAATAGCAAGAGATCAAAAACCACTTTAACCCTGTGCTAAGGCTAATGCATCACATCTGTCAAGTAAGTTCGTCAATGTATAAAGGCAAACACGAGCAAATAAAGACCTACTCCGGCTTTTCCCAAAACGTGGCAATTTAAGAATTGAAGTCACAGAATTAGGTTCCAACCACTGTGCAATATAAAGGAAGTGGGGTGGGGGTGCATATTGTATAGTACATAGCCATGAATGTAAATTACCCATCATTTTCCCTTCTGAAAAAAAAAAAAACAGAAGAGGAAAATCTTATAGTGCCTATGACTGAGAAATCCAAATTGACAGAGAAAACCTCAACCATCGCAATGAATAAATTCCAAAACAAATTCATTAAGTGCTTTTTAAACTTTACTTATTTATCTTGGGTTTCTTAGTAAAATGGTGGTTCAACCAACACACACCAGAAAAAACCCAACCAATGAAAGATAGCTTTACAATACAAAGAACTCGAATCAAAGAATATCCTTATGCATCTGGTTACGTGACAAAACGCACAAAAAACTCAAATAGAATCCGAAGAAATCTGATTTTCCAGGCCAGAAAATGAGTTTGTGAACAGCAAGCAAACAACATCAACAAATCTGGAAAGAGAGAAAAAAATATGGTTTTTGGGAATTTTGTACCCTTAGAATCTCAAAAGAAGAAAAAGAAGACGATTATGATGATGATGACGAGAGAACCTGTTGACAACAAGGACTCCGACGCAGAAGCTGGCAATGCAGAAGCAGCAAACCCATCGAGTAGAGACACCTGAAGCGCCAGAAGGCTTGTGAGGCGGCGGTCTGGTCCCAAGCATCAGCCCCATTCAATTTGTAAGCAACAAAGCACTCAAACAAAGCTTAGTCTTGAAGCAAAAGCTTTGTTTAGCCCTTGGTGTGACGTTAGAGAAAAGGGAAAACAGGCACCTCCATCTCCATGGGACGGGGTAGAGAGGAAGAGAGAGAGAGAACAGAAGTAGAAGAGGGACTGGAGATGCAGTGTCCGACGCGCACAATTGTACTGCCCAAAATGGAACAAAATCTGAATTGCCCTCTCCAACCCAACCAAAGTGGGTCGGGAAGCTGGGCGAGGATGTAATTATAGTCGATCTCACCGTCTCAACTCGGGATCTTTTGATTATTGAATTTGTTGGAAAGAGCCGTGCTGCAAAACTCACACGTTGTTTCGCTAAGTATAGTTATCAAACGCATAAAACAATGCTTTATACAATGAATAAATATTTTTAATTAATAAATATTTTTAATTAATAAATATACTTTTAAAAGGATAAATTATATTTATTTTTTTTTAAAATATATAAGAAATTTCTTTTATTTTTTTGAAATTACACTAACATCTCGTGTTAGTGTTGTTATCTTAGCACCGTTAACAACAATTATAAATTTACCGATTTAACATTAATATTATTGTGTTAAAATTTTCGTATGTCTAAATTTACCTTTTCATTTACCAAAGAAGTGAAATTTATGCCCTGAATTCATCCGGCAGCACCACAGATCAATTCGTAATTATATAATTATATATGTATATAGATATATATATGTTGGAATTTGTGAATTTCATTGGCCATTGAAATTCAGATTTCACTAGCTGGATCAATTACAATTGGATTGACCATTCAATTGCAA
>JAOTRH010000018.1:15494560-15526936 GCA_034768845.1 Heliamphora exappendiculata | reverse complement strand
CATGAACAAACCCCACCCCCCATCCACACATAGACGGATTTAAGGGAGGGCGGACGTGGACGGTCGCCGCTCTAAGATTTGAAAAAAACTCATAATTATAATACCATTAGTCCAAAATATGTTTAGATTATATAAGTTTGTCTCTCCAAATTTTAAAAAAAAACTTAATATATGTCCCTTAAGAACTTATAATAACAATTCACTCTCCCTAAATTAGAATCATGCGTCCTTCCCTACACCCACACAGAGACACACAACCTACCCAATTTATCGACATTATCGGCTAGCTTTGTACACCAAAGCATCTATAGAGGTGTTTGGCAAAATTACTATTAGTAAACTTTTCTTATTACTAATTTTAATTATAATTTACAAGTTTTTAAAATATTTACAATTTCTGTTATAACTTATAACTGTTTTTTTTTTATTTCAATTACAAGTTATAATTTTTTTTTTTTATCAGCAAATAAAAAATTTTTATGTAAAAGAATGATGAATAGCATCTAAAGGGATTAAAACTCTCTTACAAAGATACATTAAACATTCTCAAAATATACATTTAAAACCTTGTGTTTGGCAAGAGACTAACCACCATAGTACAATAATAAAACACTCATAATTTCTATCACAATTTATAATTTACAATTTATAATCTATTAACTTCAACAATCACAATCTATAATCTACCGTTTATAATCTATTAACTTCAACAATGTAAAACACCAACCATATCACCCACTCAAATATACATACACTTAGACCTAGTAAATATTTTCCATCCAATGAAAACAGAAATCTTGCTGTTGATCGCTTGTGCAATCATTTTCATTGAGTCCTGATAGAGCTAGCTCAATTATTTTTAAAGATTCTATTTGCAGCATAAATATTTTTTGATTTCTAAATACAAAAATAAATTGTATTTTAACTAAAAATAGTTTATTTTTATCTTTTTTATTTTTTGGTTTAAAACTTTAACCTTTTTAATTACCCGAGAATAATTTAAAACCATATAATGATTTGGACTGAAATTTAAGAAAAAATCACTAAACAAAGCTATTTAAAAGAAATTTTAACAAACACCACCTATATTTCCTCCTCTTAGGACAAGTCACGTTTGCCATAATTAGAGACGCTAGTGACAATGATCCACTAATTAAAAGTTAAAGGCCTTCAACTAACATTAGCCATATAAATTCTCTAATTAATAGTTGTGTACCGGAGCAATTATGAAAGAAGTTTATTAGGACATAAATTATCTCACACGAGCACATGCTCTATATATAAAAGTCTTTCTGTTGGTCTAATTCGATTTACTAGATTAATAATGCGAGAATATATAATTTTTTAAGAGAAGTAATTTCAGAGAATTAGTCATGAAAAATATATTGATACCCTATTCTCTAAGTATTAGATATTTCTATTTTGTGGGATTGATTATCTAATAGATACATAATCTTTCAATTAATTCTTGTATTCCAATAAAAAAATACTAACTTAGTAGAATATGTAATCCACTCTTATATTTAATTCCAGTCAATCAATTAAATATGCCCTTTTATGTCTATTAAGATTCATCGAGGCATGCTAGCTACCTACCAATCAATTGCCAATATGATCTTACAGCTCCCCAGTATACAACTCTCAAAAACTACAAAGGCATGAGATCTAGTTGTATTGTTATACCAGCTAGCATAGATCGATAAGCAACAGGTAATTAAAGTAATGTACAAATATCATGACAGGTAGTTGTATTTCTTTTTTACATTTTTTACTGATGTAACTTGCTTTTATGTCTGTCTATTTAGCTGGCTTTATATCAATAATGCTTTTTGCCGACAAAAAAAAAGAGTACAAAATCAAGGAATTAAACTGCTATTGGGAAGCTGGGGAAAAGCTTTCCACTATTAGGGTTTCCTCCATACAATGCACATTACCCACATAATAATCTCAAAAGACATACATTTAGATGCTCATAATGTATGCATGTGTCCATATTATAAAAACGATTGTGGCATGCACTGTGTTCTAATAGCTACCATTATATCTAAAATGAAGAGGTTAGATAATGTTTTGATTTAGACATGCACACGCAATACGCGTGCGCGCGCACACACTTACACATGTACATATCCTTATTTATTATTAATTAGTAGACAACAATTGAGAATTGAGAATTGAGAATTGAGAATTGATCAAGTAATAGCTCAACCTGAAATCAGTGTAATTACTGTTTTGATTGGATTCAAATAATTCCACATTAATTTTCTAAGTTCAGCAATATTGGTTTTATAGTCCACCACAAATCCAATCGCCAGGCAACTAGTCTCAAAAACTAAAATGACTAAATATTCAATAAGAATGACAATACACAAGTTGGGAAAGAAAAATAAAAAAATAAGTAGTAAATAAATAAACGATGAAGTAATAGCAATAATGAGACAGGAGCTATGTTTAAAAGGGATCATGAATTCTTTATGTATTTAATACGTTACCTTACTATGGCTGTTGGCTGTAGCTGTGTCATATACTATTTATTATGCTGATATTTAAGTGATCAATTAAAGCAGGCAAAATTGAAAAATAACTAAGACATATGAAGAAAAATAATAGCTGTGGTACCAAAACATTGACATTTTCTACTGATATGATGCCAATGTACTTGGTGCCAACAAATTAAGAATGTGCTTATTCAATTGAAGTGAAGCTATAAAATTACAAAGGTCAACAACCCAAGTAAAATGCATATAACTAAAACTATAATGACTCAAATAAAGTATCAACCCTGTAATTTCAATAAAGAGTCTAATGATATACTCTAAAATGTTCAAATTCAAATTATTAGTAATAACTCATGTGTTTTTTATATATTAAATTTATTTTTTAGTTATCTTCTATTGATATAGGATGAGATATCATAATATCTCTTATCTTGTGGCTCAAATTCTGTGCACGTTTGACATTGTGGATAGCATCTCATTAATTAGTAGAACATGGCAGCTCCATAATGTGCATGCAAGGTATACCGTACTGAGACCCTTATGTCTCTAGAGTCTCTATTTCACTAATCATATTCTACAGAGCCATTTACAGGACCTTTGTAAACTACTAGGTAAACTAGTGACTCAGAAACAAAAATCAAGAGCTTAACATTATTGTACAAAATGCGTCAGTCAACTTAGTATTAGTAGCCCATTTGATTAGTCATATATTAAACTAACAGTATTATTATACAGATGTGGGATAGGTTATCACATAAACTATCCAAGATAATATTTTACTCTACACCTTTGTAATTACATAATTAAATCCTTCAAATTAAATGCTTCTTGCCAACATTCATAAAATAAGCTGTTTCAATGGCTCTAATGACATCCCTCTTTTCTCTCATAAATGAAATGTTCGCCATTTCAATCGATAGTAAAAGATACATGACAAATTATTTGAAATAATTTTTTTAATCAGCAACAAGAAGATACATATTTCACAAAAGAGAGAAAATATATCAAAATACGGTATCAGTGCAAAAGGAGAGAATCTCGACTAGATTGGCACCCACAACCAAGCTAATCATGTGCTATCCAAAACTCCAAAAAAATGGCAAGAAACCAACAATGGGTGAAGAAAAACTAAGAGGAAAACAAACATTCAACAAATGGCAAGAGAGACCAAATTGCACATCCTGCAAATTATGAACTACGTTATTGATAGAGGATGTAACAGGCTAACAGGTCCCATCTTAAATTTAACCCAGTAAGGCACTCTAAATTTGACTTTTACAATAGTTTAAATGCATTACTGACCCAATAATTTAAATAAAAAACTAAATAACACATTACAAAACCTAAGTAATCAAGATATTTTATTATATATCAAACTTACTTTTTATAGCCCACCGATATAGAATGATATATCTTATTATTTTGTAAAACTCCAAAAACAACTACTAATCTAATATCTTGAATAAATAGTTTAACAACGCGACTCAAAAACTTAAATCTAAGTTAATAGTAGTACTCTAATTGTTTTTATTTATATTAGACTAATTTTTTTACCATTCACTGCTGTCGAATTGGGTAACACAATATACCCCACTCAAAAGCGTAATGTTGTCGTCCGTGACCCAAGTTATTCCCTTGATTAGTATTGTAGATAACATGCTATTAGCGGACAAAGAGTAGCGAGCGTGCACAAAGAGGGTATTTATTATAGCTAAAATTATGAACCTATAGATTATAATTTAAAGAAAGTGATTACAACTTTAAGTAGAAGTTGTAAATGAATATGCTAAAATTATATACCTATAGCTCAAAATAGTAGAATGTTTATTAATTGATTTAGAATAAGAAAGTACTAACAAAAGTTATAAGTACTCCTTTTCTGAACAGCCAAGAAAAGTTTAATAATTAAAATTGAGAAAGGTTCAAATGGTGCAACTTAAGGTAGATTCAGCTGGAGAGAAACCAACACATGTCTCAATGGTAGCCAAAGCACTTTTACAATTTGTAACAACTCCCATTTATCATTGATAAAATAGAAGACTTCCCCAATGTAAAGCCATCTCACCCCCACTATCTTTTCTTAGGGATCCTAAGTTAGCGCACCCCATCCAAATTGTAAAGTAGGCTCTCGATTGAGAAAGAGCTTTCGATTTTACTTTGCACCCACCAACCAGCTCTTATCTTTATACGCTTTAGAAGATCATTTCAATCTATTTCCACGTTTTTAAAGAATAAATTGTTTCTTGCTAAACAAAGATTCCAACTTGTTGCAAAGAAGAGGGATTCCCAAAGTTAGCTACCCCTAACCACCATGCCATAAGGGCCTTGAAAGTCCCTGGGCTTGCCCAGTTGCAGTCCCACCATTTGATAATATTGGACAAAATACTCCATGATCGCCTGCAAGTAACTAGAAGGTGGTCCAAAGATTCATCGCATTCTTGACAAAAAGCACCTCTTTTTTTTGTTGTGCTTGAGGTAAAATCTTCCATCTACCTAACAGCTATTGGGTTGGGATACTGCCATGATATGCCTTCCCACAAAAAAGAAGACACTTTAGAGGGACTACTTTTAGTTTCCAGATGCTGCAAATTAGGTTCTGTCTTAGCCCCAAAGCATGGTCTGCCGAGTTGCATAATGATTTAACAGAGAATGCTTTAGTGGAGTCCCCAGTCCATTGCATTGAGTATTCCACATTAGGGGTTTAGTGGACATTCTTCAAAGAGTTTACTATCCCTTTCCATTGAAGTTGTTCCCCATTGATGTAGAATTCTTCTGAATATTCCTCTAGAGTTTGCATCCCCACCTCCTGCTCCTACTAACCTGCACATGTCTGCAAGGGACACATCCTTGTATTGGGAGAGCATAAATAGTCTAGGGTGGGAATCCTTTAGTGATTGCTGGCCTTCCCATGTGTCAGTTTAGAAGGTGATTCTCTGTCCATTACCAGGTCTCAAGCATGGGTTACTCCTCAAAATTGTCCCAATTCTGGAGCTTGCTTCACTATTCGTTACAATTTTCAACCATAAAACAGAACATTTGCTCGGGCCTGACTTGGCTCTTATTGTAACAATCCAAGTAAATTACTAGCCTAAAACTTGGATAAAAAACTTAGCAACGTGATCCAAATGTTTAATCTAATTTAATAATATTACCCCACTTTTTTTTATATATGTCACACTAATTTTCTTTCTCCCACTAATGTGAATAGGTTATTACAAATTCGGGCCACACAACGAGGTCATTACGTTTTTACGTTTTTGAGTGAAAAATATTGTGATATTATATTTCACATAAGAATGATATAAAAAATAAGTCGTGATATATAAAGAATCACTGGGTTATTACTAATAACTGGAATTTAAGCTTTTAAATTATTTTGTTAGACTCTTTAATTAAGTTATTATATCAGTATTCAAACTTGCATGTATCGGTGGTACTACTTTGAAAACTTCATCCATTTCAATTCAATCCTCTTAAAAATAAGTTGATTCCCCCTATTTGATGTTTTTTTTTATCAATAAAGAAAAATTTTATAACCACTACCCAAACAAAAATAGTTTTAGACTTATACTATAAGGGAGCCAATTTAAGGCCCAAACATGATACAATTGACTAGACATCAAGGAAGGAGACACACAAAGGGGAAAGGGACAAAAAGGCAAAGATGAACAAAACAAACCACCCTCCCCATAGTAACACCCAAAGCCAACACCCACGCCCAATACTGGTATTGGAGATGTGGCCAGATCTAGCACTCCAACAGAAGATCAAAACCAGCTCCAAGGAGACAACCACCAGGTCACAGAGCAGCCAGAATGGATTCCCAAATCAATTTCCTCGTCTTCTCAAGTTTCCATTCTTTCCACCAATCTAAAAGATCTTCAATTGAGCTGGGAGATACCTAAACTAAACTCCACCAGTTCTGACAACACGAAACCTTCTCACATCTGTACATAAAAGGAGCAAATAATCATTTGTTTCCATAGAGCTCTTACCAAAACTACATAAGCTATCATTAATCTAATCAATTACCCAAGTTCTAAACAATAATGATGTTGTTTTATCCATTCCAATCCCTACTAAGTAGCCAAAACCTTGAACTTTAATTTGGGAAAACGACATCATTCCAGATCAACTTTGATGGCGTATCACTTCTCCTCATCTTTCCATAACTTATAAAACGAATGGATTGAAAACACACCTGGTGAAATAGCTTTCCAATTTAAGAAATCCAAACTGTCATTCCTTTAAAATATTGGAGCATTCAACAATCAAAACGCTAGAATATTCAAAGCCTTTTCCTCCCATCCACCACCAAGTGTGTTATACTTTAATTTCACGAACTCTGATTTCCGTGCTGTAATTAATTGATATTACGAGCCATTCAGGCAGTCACATACAATCACAATGGTTTACACAACCATTGAACATAATACAACCCATGAACCACAATGACATAGACGTGAAGCTTATTTGCCTAAAAGAGGGTTGTTTTGTGATATCTTATCCCACATTAATTGGAGATAAAAAATATATTTGGTATATAATAAAACAAGTGAGCTACTACTAATAGTACTAGACCAGTAATTCACTTGGGTCATTACAAATGGGTGGGGGATGAAAAAAATATGTGGTATATAATAAAACAAGGAAGCTACTACTAATAACTTGATCTTAAACTTTTGGGCTGCATTGTTAGGCTCTTATTCAAGTTATTAGGCTAGTGGTTCACTTGGGTCGTTACAAATGGTATGTGAGATGAAAAATATGTCTAGTATATAATGAAACAATTGAGCTACTACTAATAACTTGGGTTTAAACTTTTGGACCGCATTATTAGGCCCTTATTCAAGTTATTAGATCAGTGGTTCATTAGGGTCGTTACAAATGGTATCATAGTCAACGATGGATCCCATCTAGAGCTCCATGGCGGTGTAGATAAAGGAGTAGAGACTTTAGAGAGAGGTAGAAGCCCCAAGATTATATACCTTGTGCATGTTAATAAGCTACTTTGTGTCCGCTAATGGCTGTTATCCACATCCCAACCAATGAAAGAACTTGGATCCCGCGACAAGGACGTCGCGTCTTTGGTAGGGATATTGTGATACTCTATCCCACATAAGTGAAAAATGAAAAATATGTTTGGTATATAATAAAACAGGTGAGCTACCATTAATAACTTGGGTTTAAGCTTTTGGACTACTGACTTAATAACTTGAATAAAGATTCTAACAATGCGGTCTAAAATACTTAAACTCAAGTTATTAGTGGTAACTCATAAAATTCATTATATACCAGACTTATTTTCTATCTCCCACCGATATGAGATATGGTATCACAATATTCCCCACTCAAAGACATGATACTCTTGTTCCGTGGCCAAAGTTCTTATCTGGTTGGGATGTAGATAACAGCCTATTAGTGGACAAAGAACATCTCATAAGCGTGCACAAGTTATATAATCTCGGGACCTCTACCCCTATCCGGAGCCTCTACTCCTCTATCCATGTTATCATGGAACCCTATATAGGACTAGAGTTGACTTTGATACTATTTGTAACGACACAAGTGGTTCACTAATCTAATAATTTAAATAAATAGCCTAACAATAAGGTTCAAAATACTTAAACTTAAATTATTAGTAATAGCTCATAAGATTCATTATATACCAGATTTATTTATTTTTTTCTACCAATGTGGGATAGGGTATGACATAAAATGTTAGACCTTTTTACTTAATAGCTTAAACTTTTAAGTTTGATGCAATTATACAAAGTTTATACAGCCTACTGCAACAAACTACTTACAAAGACTAAGCTAATATTTTAAATTTGATCAAGCACTAGGAAGTCACACTAATTCTTTAAAGTATGTGTATTCTCATGACTAACAATGACCATTTGAATATTGGCTCTCACGCTTGGATATCCCAGGTTCAAATACGTCGTGTAGTTCAAGTTCTTTTTATATTTTATTATATATACCCTACTTGTTTTTTATATCCCATTAAAGTATCACAATATCTCCCACTCAAATAAGCGACGTCATCCCGTCATGTGGTCCAAATTCTTTTATTGGTTGGGATGTAAATAGCAGTCTATTAACGGATACAGAACAACCCATTAGCGTGCATAAAGTTTACAATCTCAAGACCCTTTTTTCTTTTTAGAGTATCTATTTTTTTATTTACAGCACCACAGAACTCTTCATGTGACCAGAATTAACTATGATATTATTTATAGTAATTCAAATTATTAGTAATAATTCAAATATTTTATTATATACAGCACTTATTTTTTATATTTAACCGATAGAGAATGGGTATGACGACGCTATTACTTCAAGCATTGCTTTTTTTTTTTTTTATCGGCAGAAGATAATATTATTAAGGTAGAAAGAATAGCAACTAAAAGGAGAAATTCCCTTCCAAAGAGGCTTCAAATTTTCTCGAGGGTAAGAAGCACCGTCTTATTTTCTGTAGAACTTCAACAATCATCCTAAAAAGAAACCACAACATAAAAGACACTGTCTACATGTCTCCTAACTTCAATTTTGTCATTATCCACTTTTAGCATATTTGTTCTCATCAAGGGAAGTTATGCATGGAGCCTTCTTCATATAAAAAAACGCTCACCCAACGAACAGAAGTAAGTGTAGGTGATTCCTATTACCATCATATCGTATTTGTTCCATTAAATTACCTCCGCAGCTCCTCAATGGTACTGAAGAGAAAAAAAACCCTAAATATTATCAAACGTAATTTCTATGTACAACACTGTTTGGAACAAGAAACAAAAACTGAAAATAGATCAACATTCAACTTACATTATACATATGCAAGAGTTAATGGTTAAGTGACTCAAGTCTAAAAAAAAATAAAAAGTCTACAATTTTGGCCTAGGACTCTGAAAAACACGCAATAATTGCAGCCTTACCAATCACAACTTTAGTATTAGAGTGGTCAAAAAAAAAAAAAAAGGTGATTTGGTTCATTTCTATGTTTTGCTTTTTGGAAGTTATGCATGTGCCCTTTGATGTTTTTAAGGATTCCATTTCGTAGAAAACACTGCTTTCAAAGAACTGCATTGTTACTGTCGGCTTGTCCTATGGTAGGTCTATTCTTGCCATCCTTTTCCTCTTGTTTTGTTGTTGTGTCAATAAAAGTCTGTTTGCTTATAACCCAAAAAAAAAGGGGGGCTGCATCGTTACAAAGTTGCCATAATTTTTCTTTGGAGTTTATAGGCCATTACATGCATTAATACAAAAGAATGCCAATTTTAACTGAGAATTTAATGTAGGATGATGGTTAAAATCCAGTATTATTCAAAAGGGGACAAAGTTTTTTTGAGTTGCACATGAATTTAAGATGATGCCAAAAAAATATTACTAGAACCGAATTGAAAGTGGAAACCATGTAAGAATTATAGGAATTAAAAATCCAAAATACATATTAAACAGCAAGTACGAAGGGAAACAGACAAAATTTAGGAATTTATTGATAAATGGACTATATGAGCCTTGATAGACTACAAGGAAAGGTAAAGATGTAGTGTACATGAACGAATTACACAGGTTTTCTGTTGAAAGAATATGTATTAGTGCCAAGACGAGACTAAGAGCGTAGAAAATTTTAAATAGAAAAATGTAAAGCGCATTTCTTATGAGTTTCCCCAAGCTCTCCAAGTGCTTTTCAAAGTACATATTTTTTTTGAAAAATTTTAGGTTAGGTCATTTTTTTGTAGTAAAGCAAGTTTTAGTCTCATCAAAACTTTTTTTTAAGGAATTAGTCTGGAGACAATTTTAATACCCTATAACACCCCACCGGGGTGTGTTGTTTACTGTGTTATTTCCATTTATGTTATTTTCGAAATTTATGGGATTCCATTACCGTTGTTTCTTACAAACCAAGATATAAGGAATTTGAATATTGGCTTTCCCCTTTTTTGTCTGCATGATATTGGTGGGGTTTCCATATATTGTTCGGTGTGCATTAACCTGATTTAATTGGATTTCTTAAATCAATTTGCTCCCCATTTCAGATTTTGCGTATTCTTATTCAACAAGCGGATACTTCTAGCCGATTTTGTATTTCGAATTTTGTGGAATTTTACTCGAGTTTGGTGTTTGTGTCGTGCATTTGGAAAGATTCAAGGAATTTAGGATTTAGGAAGGACCTATTCATTCGTAACAGATAAATGTGAAGTCGACAACATATTTTGAGAAAAATAGGTAAAATAAACTAGTATTTTAACAATTGTGTTACAACATAGTAACTAACACATTTATCAGTTACGTATTTGTTGAAGTATCTTAACAAGTGTATTACAGGGTATTTAAGTGACACATTTTTCAATTACATGTTGCGATACGTTAATAATTGTATTACATCTAACTAACGTATTTATCAATTACATGTTGCGATATGTTAAGAAACCGCAACGCATACATAACTGATAAATATATTAATTATTATTTTAACCTTTCAACTGTAATACGATAATGTAGTAGCTCTCAAGTTGGAAACTCACCAACTCGTGTGGGAGGTTTAATTGTGGGAGTTTAGTCTGGTTTTGGAACCTTCGGTTGGTTTATGTAAGCTGGGGGTTCTTTTCCTTCATGCTTTGCATGGGTGTCTCTTTGTACGTTTTCCTATATCTATTTAAATCTTGATCCCTTAGCCATTCAAAAAAAAAAATTGTATTCCACAATAGTAACAATATATTTATCAGTTATGTATGTGCTGCGGTATCTTAACAATTGTGTTGCGGAGTAGTAAATGATACATTTATTAATTACGTATGTGTTGCGATATCTTAATAATTGTGTTGCAAAGTAAATATTGATACATTTATCATTTGCTCATGTGCTATAGGATTCTTCAAGATTGATCGTATGCTGAATTTATTATATGAACCATAAATTATTTGAGAAGAGTCATTTTACAACATTTAATCACAAAAATATTCAATTATCATTTCATCCTATTTGATCATTAATACAAATTTTCAACAGACAGTAACACAATGATTATTTGTGATTGGTCTGGAAATAGCTTAAAATCTCTTTAAATTCACAGAAATATACTTTGAATACCAATATTCCACGATTTTAGGATAATATACCCACAAATGATTGTTAAACATTCAATTTTCAAAAGAAGACATCTCTGAACAAACCAAACAGTTACGGCGTATCAATCAAGCAAATGCATGCTAAAATCATTGACTAATTAAAGTCGATTTAATAAAATTGGGAGTTTAATTGCTAAACAGGTTGTCAACTTTGACCGATACATAAATGGTATTTTAGACCAATATATGATTAGATTTTAAAAAATGGATTAAATATATACTAAACATAAAATATGATAGGATTAAAACTCTGATAATTTTCTTAAAAAGAACTAATCCTCAAATAATCCTTTTTTTGCCCCATTTTACTGGTGTTGGCAAGTGGCAACTAAGGTCTTGACAGCGTTAGCTTTTGAAGGATGCCATTAGGAGGGTTGGGATCTTAGAAGTTGACAATAACTATTTGGAGGAGACTTTCGTTAGTGAAAAATCGAATTAATTATCAATTGCCTCCAGCGAAAATAGGATTGACTACGAATTGGGACCATAGCACATGGTTTCATAAAATCATATATATATTTTTGGTATAAATCAAGCAAGTTTTACATGAATAAGATTTGGCTCAGTATGTTCTATTCGATACAAGTAGAAGAAAGCACATCAATACAAGATCACACGTGTCTCATTCTTGAATTAAGCATAAAAAAGTGTAGAAACTTTCAAATGTTTAAACTATTAGGTATAGAGATCACTCATATATATTAAGTGATTACTCACTATGAACTCAAGCATATCTAAGACCTCCTCAGGTATAGTTGTTTTCTAGGTCCTGATTGGTAATTGCCCTTCCTTTTAAATTAAAAATTCAAAAAGAAATAACTATATATTTTCTCTACATACTTCAATACATACTACATCTCAATGAAAAGTAAAAAATACATTTTTTTACATATTATTACTCATTTCTAATAAGATTAATGACAATACTGTTATTTTGTTAGAAAAAGGTAAAAAAAACTATAAGGTATCAATGGGCCTATCTTGTTAACTAAATTGTTAAGTTATCAAATGACTTAGCTTTGATTTATTTTTACTTTTAGGCTAAAAAAGCAAAAAAAAAATTAAAAAACTAAAAGGTTGATTTACCAATCAATGCCTTCAGTCCGTCATTGTAGTCTCTTTCTGAGTCCATAATCGTGTAAAATTTAAGTTCTGTCTCTCATCATGAGGTGTAATTTATTTTGTATGTATTGGTGAAATGGGGCATACTTCGATAGCATACATGAATAAATTTGTAGCCATCTTAAAACTAAGTAATAGATGAAGAGATACTTCATGTATATTAAGTGATAACACCTAGTTAATGCGAAAATATCTAACAATTAAGAAGTACCAAAAGTGTGGAATTATCTAGCAAGAAGTAGCAAAAGCAGATCAAAGAAAGGCATGATTCATGATACAACCACGAAATCAATTAGCTTAAAATGACCTATGGTTTATTTATAAATTTTTATAGGGACGTGCTCCTTTAGAAAGACTCTTGTAGGGCACATATAAAAAAATAACATAAAAAAGAACATTAGTTGTTTCTAATGGGTGTATCTGTATATGTACATCTTCCCTCACCTGTTCCTGTAGTTCTTTTCGCATTTTGCTTCGTAATATTTTATGTTTAATAAGATATTACTCTTTTTGCCTATAAAAAAGAAAAAGGAAATTAAAAAGAAACAGCATTAGCTCTATGACTGATCCAGAACACTTTACTATTACATAACAATATAATATCAAATGGGTTTTTATAAATAAACTAATTATTGTATGGTTGGAAGTTCTGATATGAACATATATGATTCAGTATATCATCCTAATGAGAAAGCTAAAGTTGTAAATTGACAAAGCTATAGAATTAGTCTCATAAAAAATTGAAAGAGAGGAAAAGGCAGGAGAAAAACAACAATTAATCTTATGGAAGCAATTAAGAAATGAATGGTGGATAGTGGCTCAGTTTTAATTTTACTTACCTGGAATTAATGGCTAAGGATCCTCACTTTTTCTTTTTCTTTTTTTCATCCCAAAGCCTGCGATCAGCATCGCCAGCCACATTATTAGCATATATTAATTGCCTCTCCAAATCTTACCATCCTCGTTTTGTTATTTGTATTTTGTTTGAGGGACGCGAAGAGAAAGGACTCGTTGGGGGATGTGTGCGCTGCCTGCAGTAAATTCAGAAAACGAAAAAGGTGGCTGATGAAGCGAAGAATCAATAAACCGAAAAAAGGGAGAGGAAAAGAAAGAAGAAAAAGAAAAGAAGCAGTAGTAAAAAGAAGCAGCAGCAAAAGATGCAAGCTAGCAGGAATTAATGATAAATTAAGCAAAGTAAGATAAATGCTACCTTTTGGAAGCTCTGCAACAATTCTGTACAGTACCTGCAGGCGTGCCCATCTAAGCTGCAGCGACAACAATAACAACCTACCAAAGTGATAAAACAGAAGAGATAATACTTCTTCTTCAATTCCTTCAGGTAGCTAACTTTGTAATCCGATCCGATACAAGTCGGAATAGTTTGTTAGCCACCAAGAAAAAAACAGTAGAGAGAGAAAAAGAAGAGAGAGAGAGCAGTTGGTAAAACCAAAAGAAGAAGAATATCAAGAATTCGCGAAGTAACTTAGTGGAAACCATGGCCTGGATACAGATTTGGCGAATGCAGGCCCTACAAAAGGAAATCATAAAATAACGGGCATAATGTATATCTATCTATCTATATATATAAATATAAATATGACTGTGTTATTGTACAGAAAATTAACTTAAATAGTAGTAGACTCAAACCATCTTCTCTTCTTTTTTCTGAATCCTCAATCTCAAACATCCCAATGTGTCCTCCGTCTTTCCATGTCCTCCAAAATGTTCTTTATTCATTTTTTTTTCTTTTATAAAACAGGTACCAATGCAGGGACGATGAGTCATGAGCCCCGCGCGCCATACACAATCGTCTTCATCTCTCCTGCAAATCTTTTTTTTTTTTGGCACATTTGGTGGATGCTGTATATGTTGCTCAGATACCCAAATCAAAAGAGGACTTAGTAGATGCTTTGCCTTTGTCTAGCAAGTCGGACTGCATTGCTGGCAGTGGGCTGCCATTGTATAGCCTTAATTGGAGCGCTGGAATGGAAGAAGAAGAAAGGTGAGTAGGATGAGGTGCCATTGTAGCATGGGGTATGGTGGTGGAAGACAATATCTCACATTCATCAGACTCTGATATGGGGCAATCCATGTTCACTCCAAACAGCCTCAGTCGCTTTGCTGCAACTTTTCCGTGGACCACCGGCACCGACTCAAATACTATAGGCTCAATCCCACCAACACCCCCGCTGCCGCTGCTTCCGCCACTCACACCACTTTGCACTTGCACCATTCCAGCCTGTTGTGGGGCACCAGCCGCTGCCGATCTGAGGTAAATTACCGAGCTTGAACATGGGTTAATCACATTGCTGTTGTAGCCATAAGGATAAGGTCCGCCGCTGCCGTAGCCGTAGCTGTAGCCATAGCTTCTGGAGTGGGGTTGATAATCGGTGGGATTTGGGTGGTGGAAGTGCGAGTAGTCCCGCGAAGCCAGTGCGGCCTGAGGCTGCAAGAAGAGGGGACTCCAAGGGTGGCTGGACCTGTGGAAGGAGAAGTACTGTTGAGGAAGCGAGAGAGTGGGAAGAGATGGGGGCATCTCGGGCGCCTCAGGACGCCGCCTCCAATCGATGAACAGACGATCTTTGCCCAACTCTCCGACACCACGTTGGAAGGAGACAATATCACCGGCGTCGAGCTTCTTTTCTTTGACGAAGCGGCTCCAGCCTTTGGTCATAACGTAGCTCTGGCTGCTGTTCCAGTATGAGTATCGAAATCGCCACGGCTTTCCATTTCGATCCTCGAAATTCAAGAGAAGCCCCTTCTCGTTGGTGGAAGAATCCAGGGGGAAGTACTTCTCGGCGTGTTGTTTGGGGATGACCAATCGGTTGAGCTTTCCGACGTCGCTGGGCGTCACGACCTTGTCAAACATGTGTTCTCTCTCCACCACAACGCCGACAGTA
This sequence comes from Heliamphora exappendiculata, assembly GCA_034768845.1. Classification (NCBI taxonomy): domain Eukaryota; kingdom Viridiplantae; phylum Streptophyta; class Magnoliopsida; order Ericales; family Sarraceniaceae; genus Heliamphora; species Heliamphora exappendiculata. The sequence goes on along the minus strand of JAOTRH010000018.1, from coordinate 15,511,285 downwards.
CTAGCACTAGCGCTAGCGCTTCCTCGTCCTCCTACGCCAAGCCCTAGGCCATCGGAGGAGGAATCTCCCCGCCTGACATCATTGTCATCGGCGGCAGCGCCAGCGTCATCGTCGCTGTTATTTCCAACTGCAGGCGATGCGTCCATGAACTCCAGATTTGCAGTTTCTCCGGTGTAGTATCTCATACTGGAGATCTCATCCGCTGATGGCCGTCGGGGCTCGAACTTGTTGTCGAACCAGGTGCTCCGTTGGTGATGGTGGTGGAAGGTAGGAGGAACAAGGCTTTTGTGCGGGTGAAATGGAGAAGAGGAGGAGGAGGAGGAGGAGGAGGAGAATGAAGAAGAGAAAGGGAGCTTACCTCTAGTAGTACTGATCAGACTCTGGGTCTGAGTCTGGTTCTGGTACTGGTACTGGTTTTGATTTTGATTCTGGTTCTGGTTCTGATCTTCCCCATAAAACCCTTGGCCATTACCTTTTGTCATGAAATTCATTGATCTTCTATTATTACCTTTGGCCCTTCAAATTCAACTCCTCTTAGACTTAGTGGATCTACAGCGCTACTATACCTTCAAGATGATAATTGATGAGAGAGAGAGAGAGAGAGAGAGAGAGAGAGAGAGAGAGAGAGAGAGAGAGATATGAAACTGAAAAACAAGAATTAAAATACATGAAGCTTTTGAATGGCGGAAGCTAATTCTATGATATAGATATTATATATTTTGTTGGAGGGTTTGGAGAAGGATTATCATGCCACCAAAATTCTGGGAGACTAGACAAGAGTGACAGAGCAGCAGAAGAAATAAATCAGAAGAATCGGAGGAGGTCTCATAAGTCATAAGAATGACGGTGGGTGATTTTTTCTCTTTTTCTTTATGACCAAGAAGATGAAAATTAGAGCGGCACCATCACCAGCAAGCAGGAGAACCGTTCAATTCAATTAAAGAGGAGTAGTGTAGTGTAGAGTGTAGTGTATTAGATTGGATCAGTTGTTCCTCATCTTCAACTTCTACATGTGTTGGTTGACCTTTGAAGAGAAAGAGGAAGAGAAAGAGAAAGAGAAAGAGAAAGGGAAAGGACGTATCCTGGGCCTGGAGTGGGTGGTTGGGGATGTGTGTGGGTTAATTTTTATAGCGGGTGCCGCCCCGGAAGCTTCTTATGTTAGGCAATTTTTCTCGAATATATTCTTCCTTCCTTCTTTCCTTTCTTTCTTTCTTCTTTCCTTCCATCGTAGCTAGGATGAGACTTCAGACTTCAGGCTTCACACTTGAGATGAGGGGGAGAGAGAAGACTTTTTTTATACTTCTCGTGGTCTGCTCGATGCGATGCAAACCAATCCTAAATTATTCATCTCACTCCCAGTATATATTACTGAGAATTACTTTGTATTGTATTGTATTGTATTGTATTGTATTGTATTCTTTTTTACAAATAAAATTTTACAGCACACAATATGGGTCATTAATTCTTTTATATCTCCGACCTATTTTTGTTATTTGTTTTTTTTTTTTAATTTTTTTAAAAAATAAGAAAATTAATTTACCATTTTTATTCACAAAATTATTATTAACTCATTAATAATTAAGAGTACTGTTAGCCAAATAATAATAATAATAATAATAATAATAATAATAATAATAATATTTAAAAAATGTTGAATAATGACTCCATGGAAAGTGGGAAAAAGGTGTAGGGGACCCATGAATAATCAGGTTGGGCTCATGTGAGCATGTCCCTGTCATCGTCCTGGTCCTGGGTGGTATATATATTTTTTTCTTGTGATAAGGCCCAAAAGTCCAGCTGTTTTTGGACAGCACCATCTCATAATTCTCACTCTTTATATATTCACTGTTTATATATACATACGTACATATATATAGAATAGAATATCATCCAAACAGACTCGCTCGCTTCTATTCTATTAAATTATATATCTGCTGAACTTTTTTAATCTCGAGTTTGATTAAATTAAAAGTAGTATTAAGAACTTGAAAAGAGCGTATCATTGCTAAAATATTGCACACAAGGACTGGAAGGTAAAAATAAGACTAATTACTTACTGGATACATGAATAGGACGGACCACAATGACATTGATATATATATATATATATGTATATACAAAATTTAAAAAATACGTAGAAGTTTTTTTTTTTTTTTTTGATGTGGTCCAAGATTACATTGATATCAGTACAGATACATATACCTATACCTATACCTATACCTATATCGATCAATACATATACATATAGATACATTTTATTTTAATTTTGTTTTCTAAAGGATGAGTAAATGACTATTTTCAAAGCTCCAAGGACCACCTGGCGAGCTAGTTTTTTAAGCCATGTTATTATGGCCCATGGAATATTGGCAGAGAGGTACGCATTATTTTAATTTAGGAGCAGTGAATTATTTTTATAAATTTTTTAAAAAATATGTAATAAATTTTTAAAAATAATTTCGAAGGGCAAATCTATATAATTATGAAATATTTTAAATTAATATTACTATAATAGTGAGATTTTTCAAAATCTCATAGAGGCGGCTGTCCCCTTCGGTCATTCTTTAGATTCATCTATCGATATCGGGAGGCTTTTAAGCTGTATAGGGATGATAATTTTTCATGTTTTGTTCTGTTTTGTTTTTACACGTTTTTGTCTTGTTTTATATGTATTTTTCTCGTTCTTGATAACAAACGGGGTGAAAATGGCATTTGTTTTTCTCGCTCCTGATTACATAAAATAAATATTTTTTAAATCTTAATACAAGATAAATCTGAAATATTAAAATATTATATCAATCTTTAATTTTTCTTTTCTGTTTTTTATATTTTATATTTTTAGCTTTATTGATTTGTCAACTATTATTTTTTATTTATTATATTATTTATAACTCTTATTAATTTTATTTTTTTAGATCTTAAAAACTATTTTCAAAATATTTTCGTTCCTGTCACGTTCTTCGTTACTTATTTGATATTTTTTTCCATCTTCATTCTAATCAAATAGGAAATAAGAATAAAGGTGCTCATCCCAAACCCGCCCTACCCCAATGCCGTTTCTAAAGCTGTAGAGAGAACACAAAAAAAATTGCACACATTATATATATATATATATATATATTGTAGTGACACACTCCTATTGTCTATATTGGTTTTTTTTTTCTTTTCTGTTTGGTTTCCCTCCAAACTTAATTCGTGGCATGCATTTAGTTTGAAGTGTCCCCTTTTGGTTCAGTTCTTTCATAATGCATGTCCTCTGTTTTTCTTTGATTGCCTATCATGTATTCTTTTGAGCATGAAATCAATCTTTTGTTTGCCGTTCAAAAAAAAAAAAGGTAATAGGCCAAACCTAGATCGGTGTTAAACACGAGTTGAAAAACAGTTGTGTGGCCCATAACACACTACACACTAGCCTATCTTTAAAAAAGACTCTCTCGTATCATTGAGCTTGCTCCATCTTGTTTCATTCTCTACACTATTTTAATTCCATGTTATTCAAAAAAACACTAGATCAACTTCCAATAATCACTCCATCTCTACTTGCTATCACATATTTGTGTCCAATTTTGTATATGTAAATAATTAAGAGTAACGTATTGATCACTATTGATGGGAGATAAAAATCTGAGCAGAGCCACTTGGCGCCCATGTAGAATGCCAGACAGCGCACAGACCACCTGGCCGTGATATTAAATCTCGAATATTCCCCATCTTGGCTCGGCAAGTGTGGCCGAGCACCTAAGTTAGGACTAGTGAGCTTTTTGGAGCTCGGGGAGGGCGAGGCCGAGCCTCGAACATAAGATCCGTCGAGAACTCCGAGAAGGGACTTATAGCTGCAGTTTAGAATAGAAAGTGCTCAGCATCCACGTCCAAGCAGCATGCGTTGAGAGACCTCGAAAGCTGAGCTCGAGCATAAACACATGGTAATCAGTGCCCATGATATGCTTATCAAAGAGGTGAGGCTCGTGATAAGAGGCAAGTGGCAGTTGAACCAACCCTAGGGCTAGGTCTGGGTACTGATAGATATCTTGACATAATAACAGGAACTTGTAGAAATGATAGCGATGAAATCAGATTGACAGCTAAGCCTCAATCAGAGTGAGAAATGATAACTCAACCTGCTCGGGTTAGGTCGAACCCTTAAGACGGGTCAAGTATGATTTTTCTCTATAAATAGCCCATACGCCAGAAGGCAAAAGTATGCATTCTAATTCATAAGTAGAAACTCTGCCAATTCGTTCTCTGAAGTTTTTCTCTCTCTAAACTTTGCCTAACTTCATTATCGGAGGGTCCATCGATAAAAGTCACTGGCGGGCATCTCACATCTTTCTTGTGCAAGGAGATGCGGAGTACACCCTGAACAGTTCAGTTAGTTTGGACGGGAACTGTAGATCTCTATCTTGATCCTCTACAACTATTTTGATTTATTATATTTGAATATTATATAATGTAACATTTTTATGTAGGTAGAATTTTTAAGAACTTTATTTTTTTATTTTAAAATTAATTATTGTGTTAGGAAACTATCAATTATAGTATTATATATCTTTCTAGATTGTCAGGCTTCATCATTTAAGTTTATTCGTTTTCTTATTTTATTGGTAACTTAGTCTACAAGAATTTGATTTAATTTATTTCTTAAAGTTTTAAATTTTATTTTGTAAATTTTCTTATTAGGTTTAGTTAGGTATTGTTATAAATATTTGATGTAAGCTGTTGGGCGATTTAGTTATTAATTAATATGTATTTTTAAGAATTTTTTCTTATTCATGTTTAATATTAGGGTAAATATCTTTATTTCGGTCAGGTTTGTGAATTTCAGTACTAGTGTTCATTTAATCGATACGATTCCCTTCATCAGTTGGTATCAGAGCTCGCGCTCAATTCCAAATTATGGTACGGCAGAGAGTTTGTGATGATCAATATGTTGTAGTCAAAGAGGTGTATAAGCAAGATGTTCTTGTATGAGGTGCCCAAGTGAAGGAGTTAACATAGTTTCAAAATGAAATTATCGCATTGACTAAGTGGAATGTAACCAAGGAGGTTGTGAATCAGCCTCAATGCAGTTTGACGAACCTACATCCTCGTGAAGAGGATGATTTGTTACCTTTTTGTTAAATATCAGGCAAGGGGAAAGGGAAGAGGATTCATGGTTAGTGATTCTAGACACTTGGAGTCTGAGTTGAAGATTGACTTGTCAGAGTTTCAAGGAGGTCTGACTCTAGAAGAGTTCTTGGATTGAATCAATAATGTTGAAAAATGGTATACTTCAAAAAGTTTTTCGAGACCAAATGGGTTTTTTTAGAGGCTAAGACCTTTTGAGCCATTGCTATTACATGGTTGCAGTTTACAAAAGTTACGAGGTCTTGTCGAGAGAAATCCAAAATTGTGATGTGAGAAAAATTGAAGAAATATATGCTTTTTGCCTTTTTACCTCCTAGTTACATTTGAATCATGAATCAAAAAAGTTTGAGATTCAAGGATCATATCATATGGTGAGTTTGATTTTCAATCTTTTTAAAAATTTAAATGAAACTATTTATTCGCAAAATTTTATCAACAAACTTCTAGTACCTGCTAGAAGTCACCTTCAATATATGATGAGTATTCGAAAGAGGACAATGAAAAAGGTTGAAAATCTAGATGAGGTGGTGAAAGACAAAATAAATAGTCTTGTAAAAGAGGAGGCTGTCCAAGAGACCAAACAATTTCCCAAGGTCAAGAAGATTAAAGAAATAAAGAGAATTGTTACTACTATGAAGATCCATTGAATTCTATGAGCATTATAAAAAAAATTTGTGATTTAACAAAAAGGTAATTATTAGTCACTCTATTTTAATGGACTAATTGAATGGATGCTACAGTTAGGTGAGAAAAGTTCTTAGCTCCTCGGCAATATTAAATTTATTGTTCACGACCGAAAAGAAGAGAGAGAGTGTATGAAGAAAAAAGAGAGAAAATATAAAGAGAATATTTAGTTTGTGTTTCTAAATTTTTAAATTGCACAACTTTTGTTATATATATTTAATAATATTTATATATTTGAAATCTTTTCATCCAGATCGTAAGACAAGATCTATGTTGAATATAAAATAAAAAATAAAATTTTCTCATTTTTACAAAAATGAGAATATTCTTATTTTCACAAATTTGAAATGAGAAAATTTTAAATTTTGTAAACTATAAAATCTTCTAAAAAATGAGAACTTTTCAATTTTTACATAATTATGTTCGTGCCCTGTTTTTTTAAAGTTTGATTTGTCTCATTTTTTAACATTAACTAGTATAAAAAAATGTGTAGATTGAAAGCTCTCATTTAGAATATGAAAAATACTTTATTGAAAATGTAACGACCTAAGTGGAACAGTGGTCCAATAACTTGAATTTAAGCTTTTGAATCGCGTTGTTTGGACTCAAAAGTTTAAGCTTACGTTATTGAGTCAGCGGTTCACTTGAGTTGTTACAAATAGTATCAGACCCAATCCTGACTTTCATGTAGGGCTCCATGGTGGTGTGGATAGAGAACTAGAAGCTTTGGAGAGAGATGAAAGTCCCGAGATTGTATATCTTGTACACGCTTATGGGCTGCTTTGTGTTCGCCAATGAGCTGCTATTCACATTCCAACCAATTGAGAGAACTTGAGCCATGCGACAAAAGCATTGCGTATTTGAGTAGGGATATTGTGACATACCATTCTACATTGATGGGAGATGAAAATATGTCTAGTACATATTGAAATAAGTTAGCTACTACTAATAATTTGCTTAAATATTTTGGATCGTGTTATTATATTTTTTATTTAAGTTATTGGATTAGTGGTCCACTTGGATCAATACAAATGGTATCAGAATTGTGTGCTATTTATTGTGACACTCTATTCCACATTAATGGGAGATAAAAATATATCTAGTATATATTGAAACAAGAGAGTTACTACTATAATAACTTGAGTTAAGTATTTTGATCACATTATTATGATTTTTATTTAAATTATTAGGTCAGTAGTCCACTTGGATGGTCACAAATGGTATCAAAGCCAACCATGGTTTCCATGTAAGACTCTGTGGTGGTGTAGATGGAGAAGTAAAGACTCTAGAGATGGGTGGAGACCCCGAGATTTTATACCTTGTGTACGTTTATTAATTGCTCTGTGTCCGCTAGTGGATTGCTATCCACATCCCTACTAGAAGGAGAACTTGAGCCACGCAACGAGGGTTTTGTGTATATTTAAGTGGAGGATATTGTAATACCACATTACATCAGTGGGAGATAAAAATAAAATTTGCTATATAAATAAACTTGTATGCTACTACTAATAACTTGGCTTAAATATTTTGGACTGCGCTATTAGGCAATTTATTTAAATTATTGGGTCAGTGATCCACTTAGATTGTTATAGAAAATGAGAATTATCTTTTTTTTTTAAAAAATTGAAAAGAAAAAAATTATCATTAAATATAATGAAAAGCTTTTTTATTTCGTGATTTATTAATGTTTAAAAATTGGTAAAATTACAATATAATAAAAAATAATCTATTTTATTTTCTTTCCTATTGTGATTTGTCTCATTATTCATTTACTATCTTAAAATGTAAAATTTCTCTTTTCTCATTTGTGCAAATTAAAAAATTATCATTTTATTGTAAAAATGAGAATTTCTCATTTTTACTTTTTAAAAATTTGATGTAAGCCATATGGCAATTCAGTTGCTAATTAATAAGAATTTTTAAAAACTTTTTTTACTCGTGTTTGATATTAGAGAGAGTTTTCTATTTCGAAAAAACTCGTAGATTTTATTACTAGTATTCTTTTAGTCGATACATTTCTCTGAATCGGATATCACATATGGTATTTAACTGACCTATCATTTATTATTAAGCATCACGCATGAGATACTACATAATATTATCTTCAAATGTGGTCACCATAATATTAAAATAAATTGTGACCTGTATTTTTTTTTATTTTATTAACACAAATGTAATTTGTTAAGGCACGTAACGATATTCGATCAATTTAATTTTTTACAGCAATAATATATAAACTATGATCAATAAAATAAACAGTTAAAATTATTAAAGTAAATTTATTTTAAGCAAAAAAATGGCCCGACTGGACTGATCCAGTCCCGTAGGAGACCGGAGGAAAGCCAGGCCTTCAACTAGGTAGGTAATTAATCATTTACTATTTTATCATTAGATCATCCCATATTCCTCTTAAATCTAAAATTTCACTATAAATAACTCTGAATTTAATAGAATCTCAATAATATCATGTTTGTCAATGCTAAATTTCCTAAACTCAACCTTTGATAATAGTTATTTTATACTGAGAATTATATTTTGAAAGTTTTAGTTGAAAAAATTATTTTGAGAATTAAGAGGGGGTATTACTAAACATCTCTATAAAATCTTGTAAAATTCGAAATAAAGTTCCAACTATTTAGTAGTGGTAGTAACCAAAAAATAATAAATTTCTAAATTTCAATAAAAAAGAAAAATTATAAAAAAAAATGAAAAAAGAAATCTATTTGAAGGAATAAATTTGGTATATTTTCAAAAGTTTGTTAATATTTAATATGAGTTTATTTTTTGATTTCAGGTTGTAATATTTGAGAAAACCACAAGATTTTTTTTAAATATTTAGGAGTAGAGTTTAACATTTTAGGTATTATAAATTGTTTGAAATGTGTATAAATTTTTTTAAGAGAAAAAGGTAAAATGTCTTTATTTCCAAATTCGTTCTCACTCTCTCCGCCCTCTCTCTCTCTCTCTCTCTCTCTCTCACATATCACCACCAGATCCGTCGTGCACCTTGATGCTGCCCTCGCTACCCCTTGCCGTCGCCCTCGCCGTCGCCACTCATCGCCAAACAATGAACTATCCGATGATCGATTGAAGTTGAGGCTGCTCATTGACCAGTGAGCTTCCTGGCCCCACGACATCAGGGGGTCGAGGACGGGCACAGGAGGGTCGATACGCTCGTCGTTGAGCTTCACATCTGTGTAGATTCTTGGCCTCGACTGGCTGCTCCCATAAAATTTTCCTGAACCTAGTGCTACAACCATGTCTGATCGATGAAGGAGCTCTCTCTCTCTCTCTCTCTCTCTCTCTCTCTCTCTCTCTCTCTTATTTTGTTTCATATATTTTTAACTTCTGTAATTTCGTTCATTTGATATCTGCGTGAGTATTTGATTGAAAAATATTCTCTCTCTCTATATATGTGAGTGTGTGTTTATGTATTTAGCAAGGTGTTTGATGAAATGCGATGAGACCAGTTAGTAGATGTTAAATATTTGGTGACGTGAGATATTTGCATAAATGAGATATTTAAAATATTTTATTAAATTTTTTTATTTGTGCTAAAATAAGACATAGAAATTATAAAAAAAATGTCTAATTTATCAAATTCTTAGAATGAATAACTCATTTGTTAAGTTTGGAGACAAAATATTTCATTTGTTATAGGGTAAATATTTTATTTGTAAACAAAATGTCTCATTTTGTTAATGAGACATTTGTTAATTTCGTAAGCTAAATATCTCAATTTTCAAGTTTGTAGAAAAAAAATGTATTATTTGTTAAATTTATAAGCTAAATGTCTTATTTGTTAAATTTGTAGACAAAATATCTCATTTATTCATTTTATAGGTAAAAGGTCTCATTTGGCGATGATGGTAGTTGAGGAGGGGTTGAGGGACTTATGGCAGCAGTGGTGGTGGTGGGGGCAGGGGCAAGGGCAAGGACGGAGTGGGTGTGGGGCTGGTGGCAGAGTGGTGTGATGGGGGGAGGTGCGGTGGCCGTGGCGGCAGTGGAGTGGTGGTGGCGATGGCGGTGGCAGTTGTGACAGCGAGGTGATGGTGGTTGTGGCGTGAGGAGTGAGGAGTATGTTAGAAATTATGTTAGTATAAAAAATATTAAATAAGATTTAACAAAATATAATTTTTAGTTGGACATGTTGAAATACAAGATGCATATACGAGACTTAACATAAATTTTTTATTTTTAAAAACAAAATATACATTTTGGATAAGGTTATCAGCTGAAGGTCCATAAACATAAATTTATACAACGAGAGGCGCATACAAAAAAGATTTAACGCACATCGTCCAATCTATTTAAAAAGTAATCTTACTCCTGAAAACACCCCTACCCAACAACCACGTTCTTCCCTGTACGTAATAATCAGTGATGTTGGCGTCGGTTTCCAACTTCGTGTTCCAGATCGAGAGCTTTCGTTACGAAAAATTACTTGTCTGAAATTGATTTTTCCAATCTGCTACGGAACATTTGAAAGCTCTAGAGATGACCTTCACGATTCCCTATTAGCTCAAAACATCCTGCATGAGATGAGATATGTAATTCATAAGCTTCAATTGATCTGGTAATAAATTAGCGTACACGTTTTACACACACACACACACACACACACACACACACACACATATATATATATATATATATATATATATAGAGAGAGAGAGAGAGAGAGAGAGAGAGAGAGAGAGGAAGTTAGGTTTCGGAATAAAATCTTGAAGCAGGAGATCGGCCATGGATGGGAGAAATGTAGCAGAGTTAGGGGTTGGAATTGGAGCACCCCAGACTATTCTTCTATTAGTTTGACGTGGAACTGTTAAATCGAAGATCTCCCATTAAAAATTTGTTAGTCGGTGCCATTCACATATATTAAAACAGATAAATTTATTTATTTTATTAAATAAATTTATTTTTATTAAATAAATAAATTTATTTATTTTATTTTAATATGTATAATAAAATAGATAAATTTATCTATCTTATTAAAAATACATATATTGAAACAGATAAATTTATCTGTTTTATCAAACAATCACATTTTGCTAAACAGATAAATATATTTGTCTTATCAAAAATACGAATATTGAAACAGATAAATTTATTTATTTCATCAAACAAACACATTTTACTAAACGGATAAATTTATCTGTTATATTAAAAATACTTATCAAGTGTTGTATTTCATTGAAATAGATAAATTTATCTGTCTTATTAAAAACATGTATATTGACACAGATAAATTTATCTGGTTGAATAAGAGTATTTTTGTCCTCAAAAACTTACATGCGGCAACATAGAACTTATTGCTGAAAATTTTTTATAACAATAGACTTTGCGCATTAAAAAATATTATACTGGATAAAAAATAATAAATAATTTATAAATTAAATTTTTCACCCATTTTTATTTTAAATATCCAACCGGGTCTGGGCTAAGATCCACTGCTACTGGGACAAGGCACGGGTTGAAAATTTGGGGAGTCTTTTGCAACAAATTTATAAGGTACTCTTAGAGTACAACACAAATGATGCTATGTATTAGTCTTTTGCAATTTATTTTTTATGTTTGGGATAATTATTTATTAGTTTATTTTTATTTTTAATAAAAAAAATTTATTGTTTAATTAAATTATTATATTTTTTTTAACTTTCTCATCAAGATGATTCGAAAAAATAAAATTTTAAATTAAAATATAAAAAATTTATAAAAAAAAAAAAGATGAATAGAAGATCTAAAAAATTTAAAAAGTCTAATAAAAAAATTTTAAAAAAATAAAAAAATGGAAATTTTGCGGAAACAGGGCCAATAGTTATGATCCCGTCTGTCCAATCATTTTCGGAGGGACCAAAGAAATAAGTATTCGACAACCTGGATGGAGTATCTGATTTTTAGGATAGTGAAGGGCCTTGGATAGCCACCCAATTGATTTAGCTTCACCCACTAAATTGCGTAGATAGGAATTGCCTTACATACATACATACATACATGCACTAGCAGTGACGTGCAATATCCACAATTTCTAACGTCTAACAAACTATTACAATGCTTGTGTTTTTAACTATCCACTTTTAAATAAATATAAAATTAGTGTGGTGATCGTCACTAGAGTACCAAAAAAACTTATTTTTTATTACTTTTGTTCACAAAATGCTAGATTTATTATTTATTCTTTTTAATGTCTTAGGGTATCAAGGCCATCTTACGCGCATCGATATCTCATCTAATTTTTGCAGAATTAATTTTATCATTCCTTAGTAGTAGATTCAATTAAAATCGAGAAAAAATCTCGTATAAATTAACTTAAATTTTTTTTGATAGTATACAAGAGGTTTTGAACATAAATTCTTAAAGTGAGCAAACCTCAAGTTTTAAAAAACCGCCAAGCTAACCTTTTTTAGATTAAAATGCTAGATTTATAGCTAATGTGAAGATAAGAGGAGAAGGGAGAAACTTATAGGTGAGACATTAAGACCTCATTTGGTAACATGATTTTAAATCTGACTTTTTATTTAAAGTTGCATTAAGTTAAATAAATAAAATAAAAGGCTCTCATTTGGTGAATTATAGAAGTGACTTTAAATCAAAAGGCGCACAATAAGCCAAAAAACTTGGCTTAAAGTGGTTTTAAGTCCAAAGAAATTTTAAGTTAGAAAAAAAGTTGTTATAAATTTTTAAAATTTATTTTTACATAATTTTATTTTAATATATATCTTGTTTGATAGATTATGAAGACAAGATTTTAAATATATAATTTAAAAAAAAAAGATATATGTGTATAATAAAAGTTATGATATTTTTAAAATATATATAAAATTATTTTATGTAAAAAGCAAAAAGACAAGAAGACTAAAAGCTTTTGGGTTTTCAAACGAGACTTTTTAATTTTTTTTTTAGATTTTTTTATTTTAAGCAAAAAAATCACACACAAAAAAAAAATCAGCATAAAGTCAATTGCATAAAAAAGGCCTAAATATCTTCAAATTAAGAAAATTATCAATTTTTTCATTCATCTTTCTATGCCGGTTTCTTTTCTTTGCAGAAATATCACTACTGAAATAAAGAAGAAGATTGAGTATCCAAACTCGACAGTATTTCATCAACAAACCCTTGAGATAATAGGAAGAAAACAATTAATGCAAAAATTAATCAAATGAAACTGGAGAAATTACAACAATATTACAAATAGAGTGTGAAAATTTCTGTTTACCAATTAATTTATAATAATTAATTTATCTTAAAAAATTAAACACCGCAAAATAAATAAAATAACTACACAAGCCAACAAATAAACAACCATACAAAAGACATAAATTTTTGCGTGAAAAATTTCAAACTGGATAAAAACTACGGGACTAATCCAGATCCAGAACGATCAAGCACTATAACAAATATTGGTTATAAGAGAATCTTACAAACAATCATTTAATTCACAACTTACGAATGTAAGCCTACTCCTGCTGAATCCATGTACACCAATTTCATACTTGACTGCCGCTGAAATTCATTATCGAATTTTAGATGCTGACGAAATCTACCACTAGACTTTAAACCCTTGAGAATTTACTCAATAGACTTCACGAACTCACAAGGAGCGTTGAGGATTTGATTAGCTAGCTCGAAGTTGCTCTTGACTGTACAAAAGCTAAATTATCATCAAGTGATTGTTGACTAGATTTGGAGCTTTTACATCAACTAGGGATGCATCTTTTGGTGGCTAGAATTTTTAAAATAAAGCGGAGGCACATAATCTGAAACCTACCAGCCTATTTATAATATACACCCAAAAACCCCAATTGTTGAACCAAGTGTTGGAGGCAAACTGCCATGATTATTGATTTGAATATAATTTTTCGATTAAAAAAATTGAACGGGCAATCACCGAAATAGGCTTTAGATTAAAAAAAATTTTATATCAAACAATCAAAATAAAATTCATGCCACTACAGTTAATTTAGATGAATATCTTTCAGTCGTTTCTTCAATTACGAATTTTGATTCTCCGAGTTGAAACTCCGAACAGATCTTCTAGTGTATTCCCAATGTGATTCTCGAATGTAGTATATGTTACGATCTTTCGAGAACTGGTACCGGCATGATCTGATCAATCTTAATCTTCAAAGATAACAACCCAAATTGGTTTGGCCTACCCACATATTTATAGGTTACTGCAGCAACTTGTGGAGTAATTATGACATAAACTCCTAGTGTGATTTAAATACATTTTCAGCGATTTTTGCAAATATGCAAATCTTTCAGCGATTTCTGCAATTATGAAAATGTTGCAACAATTTCTGTAATTTTTATAAAATATTAAATTACAGTTCATATCACTAAAGAACAACAGCTGCACTTCAAGCCATAATCTCAAGACCAATTGTATTGACTCCCTGTTATTAAATGCTTAACTTATCTCCCCACGTTAAGATTTTCGATATCTTCAAATTAAATTTAATTACTGACAATTTAATTTATTCTCTTCTTAAAATTTTTTAAGCCATTTCGCTTAACTTATTTGTCAATCGAATAATTAAATCCACCTGCAGTATTTAGCCTAGTCAAAACTTGTAAGTTTTCTTAAGAGAGTATCGTCAATTCCGAACAATCGAGACGTGGATTCCGTTAATAATTAATATTCACCGTATAATTAATACTGCTATCCAACTTACCGGGAATATTGATCCATAAAAGATCGCACCCTCTAATGAATCAAAATAATAAATATTAAATATACGTAAATAATAATTATTTTGGGATTAAAAGTATGCGCACTCATAATAACTTTGGGGTGAATTAATTTATATAGTCAGTATAAAATTAATTACCAAAATGTGGTTCTGTTCAATATACACAAAGTGTACTAGTACAGAGAGTTGGAACAATAAACGACGCTATTATCTGTTTTTCGTAACTAAGACAAACCTACTAAACTCTGTACTACAGTTGTACCAATAGTTTGTCTAATTTTATTTAAACTGTGAACCGTAAACTTATATTCTGTAAGTAACTATAATTTGGTATTCTGTGTGCAAGCTGAACTCTACACACCAGATTAAATACTATACAGAATAAAGAATAATCATACATAACATTTAAAGAAATGATATTGCATATATTGTTCATTAAAATTTTCATGAAATAAAAAAATAATTTTATTACAAAAATAAAATTAAATAATAAAACCAACAAAACTCATAATTTTTAGTATACAACCCTGACACCATGTGCAAAAATCGAGAGCATTACTTGACTGCTCGATAGACGGTTCAATCGCTCTGTCGAGCGGTTTGACATCGCTCGTAACTTTTTTATATTTTTTTTGCTTATTTTTTGCTACACTGCAATACATAAAAATACTTTCAAAAGATCAAGTGCCAAATATCCAAAAATAAGATATAAATTAATTTATTACAAATTTACCAAATAAAATAAAAATTAAACCAGAGACTTAGTTTCCTAACAAAGTAAAACATGGAATGAACTTGACGAATTTAAAGTGAAAATAAGCTACTAAATCCTCAAATGAACCAAGTAGTCCTTGTCTTGAGCAAAGAATATTTATTCAACAGTTGCTTGATTGTTGGCCATGTTAATTGAAAATTTTCATTGATTTGACATTACATAATTTTTAAGTAGAAAACTTTAACTCAGGAAAAATTATAGGACT
This sequence comes from Heliamphora exappendiculata, assembly GCA_034768845.1. Taxonomy (NCBI): domain Eukaryota; kingdom Viridiplantae; phylum Streptophyta; class Magnoliopsida; order Ericales; family Sarraceniaceae; genus Heliamphora; species Heliamphora exappendiculata. Next base: position 15,495,807 of record JAOTRH010000018.1, on the reverse strand, counting down.
AATTCGAGTTTAAGTAAATCAAACACTATAAATAAATTTTGGTTTCAAGAAATCTTACAAAGTTATCATTGAATTCATAATTTACGAATGTAAATCTACTCTGGCCGAATCTATATACACTAAACCGTGTTTGACTGTCGATGGAATCTATCTCGGATTTTCTGTCTTGAAAATCCACCAAGAATTGATGAAAGAATGAGAAAGTGACACTTGATGAGCTATTCTTAAAGCTCTTGAATCTATTTGATTATCAAGCAAAATGCAAATAAAATTCCAGATAAATTTGTTCTTCAAAGCACATAGCCGTTGCAGAGAGTTTATGCACTAAAGGGTTGTGACTGCTCTAATCCTAGCAGTAATATAAAGATGTCTCTCCAAACAAACCGATCGATCAATGATCGATTCATATCAAGTAATGCATTAAGTGATTTTCAACTAGTTATAGTATCTGTGCAGACTAATCGATCGATCTTTTCACCAATCGATTTATCTTTTTATGATTGAGCTTTCTATCAATCTGTCACACAAATCTTGCAGTATAAGTATTCAAATTTCAAATTACTTCAAGATTTTTCATCCATAACTTAGAGTATTTAACTAAAAAAAATTCACATGAAATGAAATATCACAAAAGATTAATAAGTGTTTTTCAAATGGATTGCCAACCTACCTAGGATCAAAATTCTAAAATTAATAAACTCTTACCAAAGATTGAATTAAAAAAGAGAGAAAAAAGAGGGAATATATGCAACAAACCTAAATGAGATACCAATGTACTATTGCTCAATTGAAGTCTATTAGAGATAAAGTTGCAATTTAATTTAAAAGTTTGGGAATATTATAAGTTTCAAAGATAAGTTACAAATTTTTAATGTGATGTCAGTATAATTATGATAATTTTACATATAATTGAAAGGATAATAATATGAGTCGTCGAGGATAAGATTATAAATACTTTTAAGTTTATTAAGGTAAAATTATATTAGGATTGATTTCAAATTTTGAAAGGATTTGAATTTGAATCAATCAAGTTGTGACATGTTATTTTTTAATATAAAATTATTATAAAATATAAAAAATTAGAATAGATATAGATATAACACATAATGCCCAAATCCGCCTCATTAAAACTTTAGTGTTTTTTTTCAAAAAAGAAAATCATATTTTCTAATTTTTTAATATTTTGATCCCAAGTGTTGAAAAATTTCACTAAAAATATGGAAAATAAAATTACGCTTTCATTAAAA
>JAOTRH010000018.1:15450332-15486756 GCA_034768845.1 Heliamphora exappendiculata | reverse complement strand
TGGCAATTGAATTCAGGCTGTGACCCTTCCTTGTCTCTGTCTCTTCCTCTTCATCTTCTGCCTTCAAAGCTCCCAGGTGAAGAACAGAGCACCTGGCTCTGTCTCTTCCCCTTCCGAGAGCCTACCCCATCCTCTTCTTCTGAGAGATGCATGAATAGCCTTTTCCATCGTGGAAGGTATATATATCCTGAAATCAATAGCCACTCAAGCTGTTGGTTTCCAGGCATCAATTGCAATTGCCCAGCTATTGAAATTTGAATTTTCATGGCCAATGAAATTCACAGATTCCAACAACTTTTACTAATAACTCCTCCCCTAAATAAGGAGTTGACTCACCATCACAATTAATGTATATATTCAACACATACCATCAAATAAGTTTAAATATCTACTTTTGTCTTAACAATCGTCATTCTCCTTCGATTAGGGAGTTTTATTCACTTTTTTCTTAATTCATCTTAATTTATGGAATATTTTCAAGATTTGGGTATGCCTACTTTTGTCCTAACAATCGTCCTTCTCCTTTAATTAGAAAGTTTTATTCACTTTTTCTTTAATTCATCTTAATTTATGGAATATTTTCAAGATTTGGGTATGCCTACTATATATCTTATTAACAGCATATAAGTGACTAAATACAAGTGATGCCTTACACTTTTGTTTGCCCATTTTGCCCTCTTTATCATTGTATTTCTACCGACTGTATTCTTGCTTCGCGCAGCAATTATGAGTTAAACCCCGGGCAATCTCGTCAAATAACGCCAGGGCATTCCTCCTTTCAGTTTTCAGTCACGTTGTTTCATATCTGCCATTTCATATTGGCTGTTTCATATTCCCTTTCAGTTTCAGTTTCAGTTTCAGTTTCATATTTGCTGTTTGCTGTTTCCTGGACGTCGTGCTCTTCAAATATATGCGCCAATCAGCCCCGTCGAGTCTTGATTCAGCATCGTCGATTTTTTTGTGTTCGACATCCAACAGGTATTTCAGTCGGTTCGCATCTTGCTCCTCTTCTCTTTCGGCTCTTGAATATCGATTTAGGGTTTTGGTTGCCAACTTATTTGTTGGCTTGGGGGTTTTCATTTGGCTTTGACTGCGGCATTTTTGGATATGTTGTTTTCCCTATTTTCTCCCCAGACCATTGCGAATCTTGCATCTGGGTGGACCTCGCGAATATTGAATCTGCAATCGCATATGCACTTGCCGGAGCTCTATTTCATTTGCAAATCACTGGGATTCATTCCCAGTCGCGCGTCGAATCGCCGGAGGTTTGTTTTCTGGTTTTTCTTTTGGTTTTCATTGCGGTCTGGGAATTGAAATCGCCGGAAGTGGTGGAAAGCCGCTGCGATTTCTATTGTGTTTTCCCAATTTTGAAATGACGAATCTTTCCCAAGATCCTATAGCTGTGAATAAGGAGGGAATTTTATGGCGAATAAACTATTGTTATTTCTGTCCGTATTGTTGTTATTAAATTGTACTGTTTATGCGCACCTATTTCTGTTTGGTTTTTGGTTTGCATGAAAATACTGGTATTTTTTGGGAAAACTTGTTGTCTGCTCACGGGAAAGTGAGAGACAATCTTTATGGCTTCTAAAATTACGAATATGCACTGCTGATATGAATTTGTGCTTTTTAGGCAATTGGAACTGAATATGGAGAAGGTTTTGAGACTTTCAGACCAGATGGACCTCTTAAAATCGATGTGGTAAGAAAAATTCTTAGTCCTTTGATGCAATATCCATGATTGCAGCATACACGCGCGCGTGTGTTTGTATGAGGTTGCATTCAGGGATAGACGAATGATTTTAATTTAGAGGGCAATTAGATTTCCAAAAAAGTCATTGCGGCAAACCTATGCAATCTTGAAATATTTGGGATTAATACTACTATAATCCTTCATTTGGCTACCGGTTTAAAGCCCAAAAAGTCAAAAAACCTCTTTTTTCAATTCCCAGCTTTTAGTATATTTGATTTTTGGCTTTTTGACTTAAAGTGGTTTAAAGCCAAAAAGCCGACTTAAAGCCAAGTTGCCAAACAAACACTAATTATGAAGATTTTTAGAAACTTAATTTTTCCAAAACTTAGGGGCAGCTGCCCCATCTAGCCCACTTGGACATCTATGGTTGCATCCATATATCTTTTTTTTATATAACCTTGTTTCAACTTAACAAAGTTTGTCTTGACTACTTGGGTTAGGCTATATGAGCCCTTCTTGCCATAATTTCAGTTGGATAATGAGCATATATCCTTCTCCATCCGTGTGTTTGTCTATAGATTTAGTTACTTTTTGTGGCCCGAAAATTCAACTTTATATATACTGGATCATCCTACAATTGAATTTTCAATTACTCATGGGTGTTAAATTCTATTGGATTTAGGATTTTTTGAATGACAGACTACAAGAGGGATTCCTTAAACGAATCCGCTATGCAATGAACCTGATGAAGCATATGCTCTTGTTTTAAGTTGCTAGCTTTTTCCGATCATGAGGCTGACATTTATGTCGTTTCCTTTTATTGCAGTCATCCTATGTATTCAATCATTACTTTGATCGTAGATCAGCTCCTCTTAATGGAAGGCATCTGTAAGAAAAAAAAACCTGCAAAAAGAAAAAAAGATTCCTACTCTTTTCCAACTAAATAAAACCAAATAATACCGCATTGATTAAAATAAAAGACAGTGTTATGATCATGTCCCACATTAATTAAAATAAAAGACTCTTTATGTATATATAAGCCACTTGAGTACCCTCCCTTTATAAGCTGATTTTCAATGGTGAATTCTACCCAATGGTTTGTAACATTTGATACCAGAGTAGCCACCATGCCAAGTATAAAATTGGCATGACATAATTAGATACATCCTGAGGCAGGGAACACATACTGCACACTCCTGAGTTCTTTGGTGGCATTCTAACCTAGCTCTCCTTCTTTCTTCAGTTTCTCCTTCAACATCCTAGAATTCTCCAGATGATGGTGCAGCTATTGCAACCAAAAGCATTTCAAATAGCAAAATAAGCATTTCAAAACAAATGGATTGGTTTATTTGACGTCTTTCATGTTCTCCTGGTGAATTACATTGTCCTTTTCGAACTCTCTTGTTATTGTACTACAACCATTTTACTACCACTTTATAGTCTACACTCATATATATAACCAACTTGTGACTTGGTTATGATTTCTGAGTTTTATGAGTTTTGGTTGGGAAAACTAAATATGAAATATCATGGTTGCAGGGTGGGTATTATGTTCACACCCCAGTTGTTTCTGTTGTAATACGGAAGAGAAAAGTGAGCACGTGTGCATTTTTTTTTTTGCTTTTATCATCTGGACCCATGTCAAACCCTTCTTTGTTGCAATAAAAGAAGTCTATTTTCGTAGGCAATGGTGGTTTCATAACAAGTGCGGGTCATAATCCTTGTGGGCCTGAATATGATTGGGGTATCAAGGCGAATTCTTGGATTTTCATACTTTTAGAATAAACTTCTCCTATTTTCATATGACGTGGGTCATATATTTAATATTACACACTTTTCAAATATAACATTAGTTATGCCTAATCCTACTTTTATCCAGAGCATTTGTATGTACTTGTATTTTTCAACAAATACAATTAATGTAGTGTTTTAAGAAAAATCCATATAAATATATATCTGTCAAACGGAGTATGAAATCTGTATAATTCATAAATGGAGAATTAACTTTATTTCCATGAATAACCTCTCTGCAGGAAATAGCTGATGGCAAGATAAAATATTTGCAATTCCATTACTCTGCTTGAGAAGGTAAGATGTTCCATATTGAACTCTTCTTTTTCATTTTTTTCCCCTGGGTTATATCAATCAACACATGTCAGTTTAAAAGCATATCATTTTTTCTTTGTGCAGTTAAGAGTGGTTCAACTCACCAGCGGAGAAAGGTCATACCATATTTTTTACCAACTTTGTGCTGGGGTTCGATCTGGCCTCAAAAGTTGTTCTCATCCTATCATTATTCCATTCAGTAGAAGTTCAGTGCATTTATTTCTATTTAACTGGAAATTGATGGCTGTAGAACTTCAATTACAAATATAGAAGCTCCCTAACTTGTGAACCCACTATCTCAATGCTAAATACTATAAAGCCCCTGTATTTGCCACATTTAATTCCTTGACATTTATTTTTTATGGTATGAACATTGAAGCATCTAATTTTGTCTCTGTTGCATACTCCATGACAAAGTTAAAAAGTCCTCATAATTTTGCATTTTCATCTACATAAACGTCCTATTAAATACTTAAAATCATTCTTCCTTTCTAAAGCGAGCTCTAAGCCCAAACAAATTTAATTAGACTGGTCATTTTATTATTGCTGCATTGCTCAATTTAATGCGGTCTAAGGACCACTCAATTTTCGGTATCAGTTTGTTGTTGTCGTATTTTTTTTATCTGTCTACTCATTACAGAATGGAGATTGTCTTCTTGCACCTGTCATCAATTCACTAAATTTCCAGCCATTTGCCACCACTTAATATCTTAGGAGCTTGCCCTAACTTTCTCTGTTTGCTTTTGAGCTATGTGGATCATAGTTTAGCAATCTAATGCTATTAAAATTAGGAGAAGACAAAACTGAAATTTAGAAAAGGAAAAATAATACATGACAAATTGGTTGGCACCATTAGAATTGCTTGGTGGTCTTTGCTTCATGCGTTGGTGGTGCCCGAACAATTCATCGTCATCATACCGGGATAAAGTATCCTCGGCTTAATTGTTACTGTTCATTTTTATTTTCTAAGCAAACTCTAACTCCAAACAAATTTAATTAGTTGCGCCACAAATATAATCCCAACTAGTATATATATATATATATATATATATATATATATTCAAGAATAACAAGAATAAAAAAGAAATAATATTATTAGTAAAATCAAATTTTAAATCAATTCCAACACAATTCCTAAAAATCCTATCCTTTTTCCTAGATTCAAGGACTCATGTGGAAAATTTTCATCCAAACAAGGTCTATAACCTTTTAACTACTTTTGACTAGGTTAAAGCTCAACCAAATCCCATTGATACATCACACTTAATACGAAATTTTAGACTCGTGCAATCCATTTAATTCAAAAGATACTTCTTGACTACAAAATCTTCTTTTCCTATTTGAAAAGTTATTTCTCCATACTTTCCTTTCTCCTTCTTAGGGATTTGGGTACTAGGTTTTGTATAAAGGTACAATCAACTAATTACCATATATATATATATATATATATATATACTAGTACTTTAATTAGTGCTATGCACGGAATAAAATAAATATATTTTAATAATATATTATATATTTAAATTTTAATTGATTTAATTAAAAAATAAGATAATATAAACTATACATGTGAAAAAAATATTTAAAAAGTTAGTTTCAAATTTACTTGTATAAAAAAAATTACAAATTATTTAATTTGTATGTAACAATATTGATAAAGAAATCACAAAATAATTTTAATTTTACACTAATTTCACTTCTCTTTCTTTTAAATGATAATACTGTAACGCTCCGATTTCGTAATAATAAAAATTCGAGAAATGTAGTGAAAACAAGAACTCGATTTAAGAAACTGCTCAATAAGGGAGGTCAAACTTCAAATTTTATTTCAAACTTAAGGGTAAAAAGAACCAATTTTTCTTTGTGAAAGACTCCTCGAAACAGCCCATTTATACCTCAAAGGATACCCGAAACCATTTCATAAAACTCAAATTTTAAATCAAAGTTCTATAAAATACCATCCAGTGGAGTCCGCTTGAGCGGGATCCTCACCGCTCGAGTGGTGAGGTACCTGAGAACTCACTGCCCAACAGTCTGAAAACTTGATTAAGTGTTGAAAGGTCTCCCCTTTTTTCCATCCTTAGAACATAGTTTGAGATAGGTAAACATAAAAAGTAACACATGTTGGAGGTAAGACTGCCAAGATCTTTGTTTTAACAAACGATTATTTAAAAAAAATGACTAGACGGACAAACGCCAAAATAGGCTCCAGATAAAACTTTTGATGACGAACGATCAAAATAAAACCCGTGCATCCGAAACTAATTTAGAAGAATATATTTTTACCGGTCGAATCTTCAACTATTATTTGAATCCAAGTTGAAGCTGTTGTCAAATCTTCTACTGTATTCCCTTATGCGATTCCCGAACGTAGTGTGGGTTACGAACTATCGAGAACTCGTACCGGTAGAACCTGAACAACTTTAGTCTTAGAAAACAAGTTCTGAAACTGGTTCAGCCTACCCGCATATTTATAGGGCTACAGCGGCGACCTGGAAAATAATTATGAGTAAGACATTCAGTGGAACACAGACACATATTAACGATTTTCGCAATTAATAAATCTCATAACGGTATCTGCAATTATGAAAAATCAGCAGCAATTTCTGTAATTTTCATAAAATACTGAATTATAGTTCACACCACTAAAGAACTATAATTGCACTCTGACATCTCAAGACCATATAGTATTAAGCTCATGTTATTAAATGCTTACCATTTCTCCCTATGTTAAGATTCTCGATACCCGCCAATTAAATTTAATTACTGATAATTTAATTTAATCGACATCTTAATATTCCTTAAGTCTTTTCGCTTAATTTATTTGACCGCTAGATAATCAAATCCACCTGCAGGGTTTGACCTGGTCAAAACTTATATGCTTTCTTAAGGGGGTATTGTCAATCCCGATCTTTCAGGACGTGGATTCCGTTATTAAATAATATTCGCCATATAAATAATACTGCTATCCAACTCACCGAAAATATAAACTTATGTAAGATTGCACCCTCTAATGAATCAAAATAATGAATATTAAATATACGCAAATCAATAATTATTTCAAGATTTAGAGAATAAGTATTATTCATAAAACCTTGCGGTGTGAATTAATTTATATAGTCAGTATAAAATTAATTACCTAAAATATTCTATTCAACACACACAAAGTGTACTAGCATAGAGAGTCGGAACAATAGACGATGCTATTATCTGTTCCCCGTAATCAAGATAGGCCTACTAAAACTCTGTGCTACAGTCGTACTGATGGTATGTCCATTTTCATCTAAACTATGAACATAAAACTTATATTCTGCAAGAACCTAAAATTAGATCTTCTGTGTGTAAGCCGTACTCTGCATACCAAATTAAATACTATACAGAATATCGGACATCCATGCATAACATTAAAGAAATGATACACATATATTGCTCATAAAAATTATCATAAAATAAAAAATTAATTTTATTAAAATAAAATTAAATACTAAAAACATAATTTTCAGTGTACCAACCCTAACAACACATACATTTAAGAATGAAACAACTCCATTTTAACCCAAAAACTCAGAATCAAACTTCAAGATCATGATACCTCATTCAAAACTAAGGAATTCAACCTATCAATGAGCTCAACGCCCTCACATGCATACAAATCACGAATATATGACCTTAGAATCTTACAACACGGGTATTCTAACCCAAAACGTTAAACCTAGTGCTCAAAACAAAAATTACATTTATACTTTCATTTCTCAAAAGATGTTATTAAAGAATATGTAATTCTATCAATCGACTCAAATGAGGTCCCGCGACCATTCCCCTTACTCTACCACTTTCTTTCCGCTATCACCTAAAATGTTGTTAAACAAGATGAGCCGAGACTCGTAGAAAAAAGACTAACGATGAATGTATACATGATATGCGAGGAAGATTATGTGAATGCATATCAAGTTTAAGCCCAAAATAAAGTTCACTATTTTAGCAAATCTTCATTCACATAACCGGTTTCTTTTCTTACCACAAAGAAATCAGCACACGCTTTGGTTAATCTTCGAGTTTTAATATCCCAACCCAACATGGTTACCATGACTCCCTATTTCATTTCATTTCATTTCTTCTCGTTTCATCACTTTTCATTTCCATTCCACAACAATTATCCAGGTTTCTCGGTTCTCAAATGCATCAATTATGTCAAATAGTTTTCCCAACCCATTTTCATTCATTTATTTCATTAAGTACTAAAGCCGGACGGTCCCTATAGGCCCAGGGGTATTTATTACTATCGGGCCACGCGAGGCTCAATAGATAAATACCTATTCTATAGTCCGATGCGAAAAGCACATATTTTCGATTTTCCTCAAAAACATCGATGGGTGGGCTGCCTAAGAGCACACTTTTACGGGAATTAACCCGAAGGAATGGCCTACCTTACATTGCGCAAATTTTCAGTCTTTCACCGAGGAGCAACTCGTGCCCAAACTTAAACATTCAATTCAGTTACACAGTACTTTAATTATATTATTTTCTGTTAGTTCTAAGCAATCCAAGAGGGGGGTGAATTGAGTCTTGAAAAGATAATAACAATTTTTAAAACCTTTTCAAATTTTTTTTAATATTACAAACAAATAAAGTAAGATAATCAAAAATTAAAGCAATGCAAATATTAAATAGGTTAGTGTTAGTTCTTGGCAATCCAAAAGAGGGGTGAATTAGGTCCTAAAAAATTAATAACTATTTTTAAAATATTTTTGAAAATCTTTTAATATAGCAAACAAATATAGCAAGATAATCAAAAATTAAAACAATGCAAATATTAAAAAGGTTAGAAATAAAGAGAATGAACGAGACATCAAGAATTTATAGTGGTTCGATTTCTTTCAAATCTACGTCCACTCCTCAAGTCTCCCCTTGAGAATTTTCACTATGTAGAATGCTTCATAGGCGCATTTCAAACCTTACAACCTCAAGACTTCGCTTGAGAATATTCACACGGATACGAATGTTTACAGGCACATTCAAAGGCCTTACAACAGCAGCAAGATGATCCTATGAAAACAATCCCCTATTTTTTTCTAATCACTCTTGAGCTCATATTTGATGACATTTACTCATTCACTCAAAGGATAAATGGTGACTCACCCTTAAATACAATAAATGAAGTGATTAAATGAGAAACACTCACTCTTTTTACAGAAATTGATTGACAATAAATGAAGAGGTAAATTGAGATGAGGTATAAGAGCTGGAGTTCAGCAATAAATGAAAATTTAAAGATTTTGAGTTTGAATCAAGCAATAGAACAGTGATTGTAAGTCTTCAGAGAGATTAAATACTGAGGAGTTACTCCTTATATAAGCTCTTGAGCATTCATGACCGTTGGACATAGGAGAGCATTAAATGCCAAAAATTCAACTGTTAAAATCTGTTGCGAATTTAAATTTTCGTCACAGGTGTCGGCAAAAATTCTTTAGGGTCGACACAAAATGTCTAGGGTAAGGATCTTCAAGTGATTGGGTCGACTCAAATCTTCAAAGGTATTGACGCAATTTTTTGCAATCTTCCTTACCAACTCAACGGTGTCGACACATTTAGATATTGTGTTCACTCATTTGAAGTTCAGCATCCGGGAGAGTATTACTTGTGTCAACTCAAATCTTCTTGATGTCGATAATAAAATTCTACAGGAACCCTCGGGATATTTGTATCGACTCATTTGGAGTTGGTGCCGACACTAAAATTCTTCAGGCGGGCTCGGGATATTTGGGTCGACTGTTTTTCAATTTGTGTTAACACACAAAATTCTATTGGTGGTCTCGGTACTTTTGTACCGACTCAAAGTTCCGGATAACAAAAGTGAGGAACTACTTTTATGTCGACTTTTATGTCGGCTCTTTTGTGTTGACACAAAATTTATTTATGTCGACACTAATTTTTAATACTTGAAAATAATTTCAACGACAAGTTAGGGTATCAAACTATTTGTTCAAAGGTGTTGACACACTTGATATCTTCAAGTATACTTTGACTTAAAGTTTTGACTTAATTATCAATTCGGTTTAGCACATAATATTTTCAAGAATACTTAAGTGTTTTAATCCTTTTGAAAGATAAGTCATTTGTTTTGGCTAAAGGTGTCAACTCATTTGTTCAATATGTGTCAACACTTTCTTTTTGAAAAATATAAATATTATCATTTTAAATCCATTTATTCTTAAAAAATAAATTATAAAAATTATCAAAATCAATATAAAAAGTCTTTGGGCTAACAATTTCTCATTTTTTATGATTACAACAATTTTAATATTTTTTAGAAAATATTTAAAAATATTTTTCAATAAGGGTTCTCCCCTTATCGATATGCCTTAAACAGAATATGCATTCATCGGAGTTAGGCATACATTCAATAGAGTAATATACATTTGTCAGATATTTGCAAATTTAATTCAGAAACATTCTGAATTTATTAAAAATTTGTGCATCAAGGCAAATATATGCGAAGTGATTTTTCAAAAACCAAACATCAATTATAGATATATAAGCAGGATTGGTTATATTCAAACACATATATATAATCATTTATCCATAAAAGCAGTATGAAAGAGAAAAAATGTTTCAACCATACAAACAACACAAACCAACAGAAAACAAAAAGGAATGTATGTTAAATGTTACATTCTCTCCTTCTAAAACAAAAACTACTGAATGAAAATTTGTTAATGTTTTTACTTCTTCTCCCCTTCTCTCCTTACCTTGTCTTCTCCCCATTTGAAATTATCAAAGGGTCAAAGATATTGATCATCTATGAATTTTTTAAATTTCTTCTTCTCTTCTGCTTTCTGCTTGTGTTCAGAGGCTCTTTCTTTGGATGAGTATGCATGTTCGTCCTTCTTCTTGGCAGCTGCCATGGCATCAATAGTGGCAATGAGGGCCAAGTCTGCTTCTCGTTTGAGATGGGTAGCTTTCTTTTCTTTGGTCTCTTTGGCCTTGAACTGCTTGCTTCAGGCTTCGCGAATCTATTGAAGATGTTCCACTACCTTTTTGGAGTTGACCTGAACTGCTATGACAATTCTCTGATCATATTCTTTTCTCACTTGCTATAGGATTGCCTTGTTGTAGTTGACTATGGAGACGATGTTGTCATCCATTGTCTTGCAAAGAGCCCTTCTAGCGTCCATTGCATTTTCAATGTCGCGCCGAAGGCCACAGTTGGTTTTATCTAAATGCTTGACTTTGTCAGATAAGGTGGAGACTATTTTATTGAGATCAAACAAGTCTTGATTGACCTTTTTTTGGAAGGAAGGCAAGGAAGAGGATAGACCTTTGATCAAGGAGACAACCTCAGAAAGATCAACAAAAAGAGGAGCAGATGAAGAGGCAGGAGGAGCAGATAGAGCATGAACATGTGTGGAGGAGGAGGAGCATGAGAAGGACCTGGAGTGTCTGTCCTAGTGGATGGTGGAGTAGGAGAATCAAAATCAACACGAATGGGAGAAAATTCTCAGGATGCTGACTGAGGGCGAGAGACAGATGGTGTTCCACGTTTGGTGGTTCAAACTCCATCAACTTTCGAGATTTGCATGTGCTTCAGTGTCGAAGCACCATACAAGTCATGTTTTGAGAATGGATCCATCTTCTCTCCATGTAAGTCTACGCTAAAGTGGCGAAAAGACTCGGGTCAAATACATAGCATGTGGAAGGAAAGAATTTGACTTGCTATGCGATTGCAATATGTCAGAAATGAACAAGAAACCTAGGTCTAGGTTCTTTTATTCCAAGATACACCACATGATGAAAACATGCATGTAAGCAACATCGCCAAATTTGCTCATTTGGGGAAGAAAAATGTAATTGACCATATGATGCAAGATTTGCATCTCTAATTTGAGGGACTTTGTTTCTAAGGCTTTAGAGGGGTCAATCTCATCATTCTTAAAAATATTTCTAACAGCATCAAAAAAAGAAAAATCGTCAATGCCTAGGGGTCTTTTGTTGCAAGGAATACAAATTTCATCCTCTGAAATATAAAGGATTTCATTTAAGATTAAGGGGATCAAGTGAATCTCAATACCATTCACCTAAGTGGTGATGGTAGTGGTTGGAATAGGTGAGACTTGAATGCGAGCGTAGAATAGTTTGACAAGTGTGAGATAATGTAGTTCACGAATTTGTAGAAGTCTCTTCCACCCGTGACTGGAAAAAAGATCCTTAAAACACATTTCTATTGAATCAAAATAGGTAACATCAACACTATGGCCAGAGATTACCTTGCAATTCAAAAAGGAAGAAAAGTAGAGTTATTAGATCTTTGGGGTTTTGAAGTTTACTACCTCTGCCATTGCAACCTTCTCTGGTGTCGTCGCCGTTGTTGGAGTGGTCGTCTTTTTTTTTTTTTTGAAGCCCTAGGGTTCGAAGAACCCGTTTCGCCGGTGCGTTTAGTGCCCTTACCCATCCTCTTCGATGGCATTTTGTTTGATTTGAGTGAGATTTGAAGAGAGGATAAAGATGGAGACGAAGAGTTGACAAGATTTTTTAAATGAAGAAAAATCGCAGGAGACGAACGGTTTTATAGAGAGAGAGAGGGAATGACGCGACTGGTGGGGACCGGTGCCTCTTTATATAGGCAAAAAGATTTGTGTCAACACAAATGTCATTTGGGTCGACACTTTTCTTCGCGTGTGAGACCTTGACCCATTTTCTTTTTTGATATTTTTTGACGCGTGTTTATTATTTTCGTTACAGCATGCTCATATGCGTTTTAATGCATGCTCGGGTTTAGATATGCATGTGGGGTTGGTTCCCAGGGCCGTTGGGCATTGTGGTGCGGATTTTAAAAAAAAGATATTTTCGTGGCCTATAAATATCTAGCTTTAGATATTTTGTTGGAGCTATTTTCAAGGTTTTTCAAGCCCTAGTGATCTAGGCACTCTAAGTTCAAAAGGCGTCTTAGGTTTCTCAAGCCCTATTTCTTAAGCACCCTAAGTCTAGAAGGCATCTTAGGTTTCCCAAGCCCTAGTGCGCTAGGCATCCTATGTTTCAAGCCTTGTTTCTTAGGCATCCTAAGTTCAGAAGGTGTCTTAGATTTTTTTCAAATCCTAGCCCTAGTGATCTAAGCACCCTAAGTCCAGAAGGCGTCTTAGGTTTCTCAAGCCCTGCTTCTCAGGCACCTTAAGTTCAGAAGGTGTCTTAGGCTTTTGAAACCCTGCTTCTCAGGCACCCTATGTTCAGAAGGTGTCTAAGGTTTTTCAAGCCTTAGTGCGCTAGGCATTCTATATCTCAAATCCTATTTCTCAAGCACCCTAAGTCCAGAAGACGTCTTAGGTTTCCCAAACCCTAGTGCGCTAGGCCTCTTATTTTTCAAGCCCTGTTTCTCAGACACCTTAAGTCCAGAAGGCGTCTTAGGTTTTCCAAGCCCTAGTGATTTAAGCACCCTAAGTCCAGACGGCGTCTTAGATTTTTCAAGCCTTGTTTCTCAGGCACCCTAAGTCCAGAATGCGTTTTAGGTTTTTCAAGCCCCAGTGCGCTAGGCATCCTCTGTTTCAAGCCCTACTCCCCAAACACCTATGTCATGATTGCTTTTTATGCGTTTTTAACGCCCTTATGATGTGTTTGTTTGCCAATTTTTGGGATTTAAAATAATTTTAAAGTCTTGACTCGATTTTTTAATTATTTTTTCTCCAGTTATCATATTAAATTTTTATATCTTGACTCGACCTATTAATTTGTGGTTTTCTCCCGATGAGAATAATTTTATAAACTTGACTCGACTTTTAATTATTTTTGTCCGGTGCTCGTCCCGAGTTTTTAGATCTTGACTTGACCTATTAATTCGTGGTGTTTTCTCTGATAAAAATAGTTTTAAGTCTTTACTCGATTTTTAATTATTTTTGTTTTGTGCTCGTCTTGAGTTTTTAGATCTTGACTCAACTTAATAATTCGCGGTATTTTTTTCGATAAAAATAGTTTGAAGTCTTGACTCGACTTTTAATTATTTTTGTCCCATGCTCGTCCCGAGGTTTAAGGTCTTGAGTCGACCAATTAATTCGCGGTATTTTTTTGATAAATTTAATTTTGAAGTCTTGACACGGTTTTTAATTATTTTTATCCCGTCCTCGTTCTGAGTTTTTAGGTCTTGACTCGACCTATTAATTCGCGGTATTTTCTTCGATAAAAATAGTTTTAAATTTTGACTCGACTTTTAATTATTTTTATCCCGTACTCGTCCCAAGTTTTTAGATTTTGGCTCGACCAATTAATTCGCTATGTTTTCTTCGATGAAAATAGTTTTAAGTCTTGACTCGATTTTTAATTATTTGTTGTCATCTGCTCGTCCAGAATCTCTAGGTCTTGACTCGATTTATTGATTTGTGGCTTGCTTTCCGTTGAGAATAATTTTAAGTCTTGGCTCGACTTTTAATTATTCTTATCCCATTTTCATTCTGAATTTTTGGGTCTTGACTCGACCTAGTTAATTCATTGTTATTTTTCCAGTTACGATAACTTCTAGAATCTTGACTCGATTCTTTTTATTATTTTATCTCCAACTGAGTTCTTAGATCTTGACTCGTTCTTTGACTTGTTTGATTGGTTGTGCTCCCTTTAGATTTTGACTCGATCTTTAGGATATTGTTTGATCATACTAGTATTTGCATCATATTTTGCAACTTGCATATGTGGATTTGCCCAGAAATTACGTTTTGGTCTAATCCCTAGCAAAGGAGTACATAGGCAGCTCGATGAAATTCGAGTACGATCAATATCATATGTATGCTTGTGTGTTTTGTGGACTGAGATTAACATGTCGGTCAAATGGATGTTGTCTTTGGGTCTTTGACATAACTCGCATCATGCGTTGCTGCGCGAGTTGTGTTGAAGAGGGCAACTGTAGACACTCTAATTTGACCCCGCTTAATCATAGGTTGATCCAAGTGAATCCGATGAAGAAATCAAGTGGAATGGTCCTTCAGAACGATCCTCGGGGAATGATTCAAACTCAGTACCCGAGACAAATGATCAAAACCTTCAAATTAGTGAGCCTACATTGTCCAAATCTTGAATCGCCAACTTCGACTATTGAGTCGCCATCTTTGAACCATGGGGTCGCCTGTTGGAGACAAAACTGCTAAGATCATTATTTTTGAAAATGATTAATTGGTAAAAAATTAACTGGACGGAAAAACGCCGAAACGGGCTCCAGATAAAAATTTTAACGTCGAACGATCAAAAATAAACACGTGCAACCAAAATTAATTTAGATGAAGACCTCTTATCGATATAATCTTCAACTACGGCTTGATTCCGAGTTGAAGCTCCAGTCAGATCTTCTACTGTATTCCCTTAGCAGAACCCCGATATATTTAAGTCTTGAAAGACAAAAAAAATATCATAATAATATATGAAATATCTGATATATGAATTATCAATTCTATAAATCTAAAACTAGTTCAGCCTACCAGCGTATTTATAGGGTTAGAGCAGGGACTTGGAGAGTAATTATGAGTTAGACTTCCAGTGGAACATAGATACCTACGAGCGGTTTCTGTAACTATGAAAAGATGCAGCAGTTTCTGCAATTTTCATAAAATACTGAATTACAGTTCACACCACTAAAGAACTATAATTGCACTTTGACCCATAATCTCAAGACATTCTTGCATTGATCTCCTGTTATGGAATGCTTACCATTTCTCCCTACGTTAAGATTCTCGATACCCGCCAATTAAATTTAATTATTGTCAATTTAATTTAATCGGTATCTTGATATTTCTTAAGCCCTTTCGCTTAATTTATTTGACCGCCAGATAATTAAATCCACCTGTAGGGTTTGATCCGGTCAAAATTTATAAGCATCCTTAAGGGGGTATCATCAATTTCGATCTATCGGGACGTGAATTCCGTTAATAATTAATATTTATCATATAAATAATACTGCTATCCAACTCACCGGAAAAATAGACCCATATAAGATCGCACCCTCTAATGAATCAAAACAACGAATATTAAATATACACAAATCAATAATTATTTCAGGATTAAGAGGATAAACACTATTCATAATAACTTTGGGGTGTAAATTAATTTATTTAGTCAGTAGTCATTACAAAATTAATTATCCAAAATGTCCCGTTCAATACACACAAAGTGTACTGGCACAGAGAGTCGAAACAATAGACGACGCTATTATATGTTTCCCGTAACCAAGAGAAGCCTACTAAAACTCCGTGCCACAGTCGTACTGATGGTATGTCCATTTTCATCGAAACTGTGAACATAAAATTTATATTCTGTAAGAACCTAAAATCTGGTCTTTATTATACATGGATGTTCGATATTCTGTATAGTATTTAATCGGGTGTGTAGAGTACGGATTACACACCCGATTAAATACTATACAGAATATCGAATATCCATGCATAATAAAGAAATGATATACATACATTACTCATAAAAATTCTCATAAAATAGAAATATAATGTTATTAAAATAAAATTAAATACTAAAAATATGATTTTCAGTATACCAACCCCAACATCGCCAACTTCATTGTGGCGACCGCCATAAGAAACCCTTAGAAGCTTGATTGTTGTGGCGCGAACTCTAATCTTGGCAATTGCCAGATTCAAAAGGCCTAACGTGTCCCAAAACGTGCTAGCACCTCATTGGTTGATGAACTCTATAAATACTGTACATCTGGTACGATTGAGGGAGAACAATTCTGATATCGGAGCTCTGACGAGTTAGAAAGAGAGAGAATTCTAATATCGATACCTTGCTGAAGTACTGAGAGAACGATCTCCAATACCAACATTCTGCCGAATTCTTGATTCATCTACTTGGATTGGAGTATTGCCCGAGGATTGGACTGTTGATCAACCTTCCCTAACTTGAGGATTCACCCAGATTGTTGTAATTTAAGTATTTTGTTTGGATCCTAAGCATTTCTCTCTCCATTTTTTCTATTTTGGGGAGGTCAAGTTATTATTTGAACATTAGATTCATACTTGTTCTCCAATTTTACATTTAATTGGTAATCACAGTTATTTAAGTCAAAAACATGTTTCATCTTAAACATTTGCTTAATAATGGGTTATTTGTACGTTTGCCATGGTTTTGACTAAAGACAATTAAACTAGATTTTGTTTTCTTGAGTAGATTCTGTAGCGTGTCATAAGTACATTGTCTCAATTGTACACTTTTCACTAGAATTCAGTAATGGTGCCTACATTTTCTTTTGCGGCGTAGTTTACAATACTACGATTGCAATATATTCGGCATCAACATAATTGTGGACGCAATAATCAATGTTGTGCCCACATATCTTCAGGTTTTATATGGTATTATAGTTGTTTTTCTTAGTATGTTATTTAAATTCTAGTAGCATATTTTGACATTTGAAAATTGTATCTAGTAATGTATGAGGTCTAGTATTTTATCGTAGTATATTGACATGTTTAGGAATTAGAATTCTTTTAGGTTCATTTTATGAATTCATCCTATGTGGTCTTTATCATCAATTTTGTTAGCATATTTCTAACATGTTTAGGTTTTCTTTGTTTTTATACTTTTGGTCGATACCATGCGATTTGCTCCATGTATCATTTAGTTAAAAATTTCATGCCGTAGGACTTAGGATTTTCTCTTGCTACTTGTTTTGTTTGGCGTTCTATACACATATTTTGTATATTTTTCTATTTTAATTTTGGATGTTCTCTCTTCGCCTCTATTTTTTTGTATATGTATGCATTTGAGAAAGCTAATTAAGAACCAATGATGATTAGTAGAGGTCAGTCTCACGGTTGGGCGAATGAAGTGCCTAACACCTTTCTTAGTTCGTACCTTAGCCATCGGACCCTTGTTTTCTCTGGTTACCATTTTAAAGATCGGTAGCTCATTTTATTTTTCTTGATTTTTCTAAAAAACCAAGTGGCGACTCCATTTTTCACAAGAAAGAGGTTTCAAAATTTGACTTTCAATGTGTTAAAGTAATTTTTAAGCATTTCTTAAATTTCTTTATTTTTAAAACAAAACTCTAAATCCCGGCGCCACACCCACCATGGCACAGTTTGAAGAACTTTTTCTTCAAAAGTACTTTCCTAACATTTTGACGCAAGACATGATTCAACAATTCTTAGAGTTAAAGCAGAATAGACTGACGGTAGCCGAGTACGCTGCTAGATTTGAAGAATTGGGGAGACATGCCATCGCTCTTGTCCCAGACAAGATCTCCCGAGTCCGATGGTTTGAATGGGGCTTATAACCAGTAGTACAAGGATATCTAGTGGGCATGCATCTACCCACCTATGCAGAAGTTGTGGACACCACTGTAGTTCTAGAGCGAGAATTATCAGATTCCAGAAAGATCTTCCAAGATAGGGCAAGATCCTCGATCGGAGGACCGATGTGCAACCATTCCAACCAAATCCATCAAAACTCAAGGCCCTATCAGAGAAATCACGAGACAGGTAGAGGGAATGGATAGAGGACAGGAGGAGCATTTAAGTGCTTTGGCTACGAAAGGAAAGGGCATAGAAGGTTTGAGTGTTGCCAGAAGCTGAGAAGGAACGATTAGGGGAATTGGCAAAATTAACCCCAACAACAGGGGCAATAGCAATATCAGCAGCAGCACCAACAGTAGTATCAATAATAGTAACAACTGCAGTAAGGAGGACAACACTTTCCAAATTAGCACCCGGCACAAATGATGAACCGACCGCTACACGGAGGGAGACAAATTAGAAATGCTAACCAAGGTCCCAGGGGACCTCAACAACAATAAGCTAGGAATGGTAATCGCAATGGTAGAGGAAGGGTTTTCGCCATCCTAGGACAGGAGGAGGAGGATTGCCAGGTCATTCAAGGTATGTTCATACTCTTCAACACCTTGGTGAAAGTACTATTTGATTCTGGAGTATCACATTTGTTTATATTTGCTGCATGCATGAAGTCTCTACACCTAGAACCGAAACAATTGTCTCAAACCCTATGCATAGCCACGCCAGTAGGAATTCGAGTATGGGTAGATCGCATATGTAGGTCGTGTACGTTGTGGATTGCTGATACCTATTTATCTTGTGACCTACGAGTTATGGAATTGGTCGACTACGATGTTATCTTGGGAATAAACTAGCGTCTTCCCACCAAGCCTTGATAGATTTCCATTAGAAGAGAATCAAGACTTGCATCGAGGATGGAGCTCAAGTACGAATTCAGGGTGAACGAATGGACCCCAAGATGATGGATGCTTGATGAACTCAACACCTTGATGCTTTTCCTAGCCTAGTATCTTGTTTATTAGCTAGCACCGTTCTACAACTTGAGGTAGAACTCCTTCGAGTAGTCTGTGAATATAAGAATGTTTTTGCCAAAGAGCTACCTGGACTGCCTCAGTGGCGAGAAATTGAATTTTCCATTGAACTTCAACCGAGGACCACTCCCATATCTATCGTCCCACATCGCATGGCACTAGCAGAATTCCCAGAGTTGAAGGAACAACTACAGGAGGTACTCAACAAGGAATTCATTTGTCCAAGCACATCGCCTTACGGAGGAGCCCTAGCACTTTTTGCAAATAAGAAGGATGAAACTCTGCAGCTATGCATCGATTACCGACAGTTGCACTGAGAAACCATTAAGAACTGATACCCCTTTTCGTGAATCGATGATTTATTTGACCAACTCAGGGGATCAACCCACTTCTCAAAGATCGATTTCAAATTCGGGTATCATCAGCTACTAGTAAAGGAGGAGGATATACCAAAGATAGCCTTCAGAACGAGATATGGCCACTATGAGTTTGTAGTAATGCCCTTTGGTTTGACCAACGCCCCGGGAGTGTTTATGAGTATGATAAACAGACTCTTTCAAGCATACTTAGACCAGTTCCTAGTAGTTTTTATTGATGATATATTGGTCTATTCCTGAACTGAGGAGGAACACGAGCAACACCTAAGGACAGCTCTACAGGTTTTAAGAGAGGTGCAGCTTTATGCCAAAGCTAGTAAATGCGAATTTTGGTTAAACGAGGTGAGATTTTTGGGGCATGTAGTGTCCAAGAAGGGAATAGCGGTGGACCTAACCAAAGTTGAACCCATCATGGAATGGAGACAACCAAAGAATGTATTCGAAATTTGTAGTTTCCTCGGCCTCGCTAGTTACTATAGACAATTCATTTAGGAGTTTTCAAAGTTAGCCGAACCTCTGAATCGACTTACCCAAAAGGGAGTTAAGTTTGAATGGGACGAGAAATGTGAGACATTTTTTCAAGAGCCTAAGAGGAGGTTGATGAGTTCCCCCATCTTGGTGATACCAGAGTGAGATGTTGGATATACTGTCTATTGTGATACATCTATGGAAGGATTGGGGGGTGTTGATGCAGTACGGAAGAGTGGTAGCATATGGATCAAGACAGCTGAAATCATATGAACAGAGTGACCCTACTCATGACCTGGAGTTGGCGGTAGTCGTTTTCGTGTTAAAGTCTTGGAGGCACTATCTTTATGGAGAGAAGCTCGAACTATTCACAGACCACAAAAGTTTAAAATAACTATTTTTCCAAAAGGACCTAAATATGAGGCAGTACTGTGGTGTTGGGATTTGGGGGTCAAAAATAAGATAAGTCAAAGATGTTATGAAAAATATTTTGAATACCTTGAAAACTAAATTTTTAAAACCCTTTTTATTAAAAACGGAGTCGCCACTTAGTTTTTGAGAAAAACTAAGAAAAACCAAAAAAATGGCTACTGATATTTGAAAATGTTAACCAGAGAAAGAGTGTTCGGGAGCTAAGGTACGAATCGGGGAAGGTGTTAGGCACCCCGTTCGCCCAACCGTAAAGTTGGCTTCTTCTAATCATCATTGGTTTTTTAATAAAATTTCTTAAATGCATACAAATAAAAAAAATGTGGGTAAAGAGAAAATATTCAAATTCAAGTATAGAAAATACATAACATATGTACGTAGCATTTCAAGTTAGAACAAATAAAGGGATAAAATTTTAAGTCATATGGCATGCAATTTCTAACTAAAGAATACATGTAGCACACCTGCATGCAATATTCACAAAAATAAACTACCTATCATGATTTGCATAAAAAAACAAAAATATGGTAGAAAATGCTAGAATTTTCTAAACATAAATTGTTTATAAAATAAGCTAGACTATTCTAAACATGTATTTTGAAGAAAATAACTAAAATATGCATATCACAGAAATGAACTAACATTAAAATAAAACTAAAGATAAAAGAAGCGTAAGAATCCTAAAAGAAAGCTTGTTAACAAAGAAAATGAAATGAAAGTTTTATAACAAAAAGAATTTAGAAATTTAATGGAAAAGAAAATGTCATAAAAGAAAAGTTATGCTAAAAGAAAAATGTTAGAAAATGTTTATTAGACCATTAAAAAAAATTTAATTATTTACATTTTGTGTTTTAAAAGTGATAAAGGAAACTAAAAAAAAAGAAAATAAAATAAAGAGAAGAGAATTACATTTAAAAAGGAAAAGAAAATTAGCTTAAATGACTTTTTGTGATTTTTAGGTTTAATGAAATAAAAAAAAGAAGAAAGATGGAATGAGTACTAAAAAAAGAAATATAGAAAAAGAAAAAGAAAAGAAAAATAGATTAATGCTATAAGAAAAGAAAAAAAATGAAATGGAATGCTAGTAAAAAAAAATAGACTAGCTAAAAGAAAAGGAAAGAAAAGAAAATAAATGCTAAAATATTAAATTAACATAAAAGAAAAGAAAAGACATGAAATAAAATACTAGAATTAAATGAGTGTAATATTGACAATTACAACAATTTTTTATGTAAGTGCTTATATCATAACAATAACGACATTATTTAGTCGTATCGTTAAATCATGTTAGCACTAATTTGATGAATTAATTAAAGAAAAAGATAATATGCTTAATGTGAAAGTGTACACTAAGAAATTAAAATAACTAAATTAAATGAAATTAAAGTAACTAAATTAAATAGAGCGATGTAAATGATGACAAGGTTGACTATGTAAATAAAAAGAAACACGTGAATTGAAATTAAATATAACCCGATCACCCCAAGAGAGAGAGAATAGGGTTTAGAAAGACCAGGAATCCAAGCGAGATACCTGGATTGCTTAAGAATCTTCAAATTGGGGGAATGTGCTTTGATGTGCCAATCCTTGGGCGGTGATCGAAGCAATGCAAGCTTTAATGTAGGTATTGGAGGTTCGAGACTCGGTATTTCAGTAGGACTTCGACGTCGGGGCTCAGAATCGCTCGGTATATCGGCGGAGTCTCTCTCACTCAGAATTTGTACTGAAAGCGTACGCTGGCGTACGTTATTTATAGAATTCCTCAACCAATGAGGTGTTGCCACGTTTTGGGACACCTCAGGCCATTTGAAGTTGGCGGTCGCCACAATGCAAGTTGGCGGTCGCCATGTTTTTAGAAGTTTCCACAAAGTTCTATGGCGATCGCCACCATGGAAGTGGGCGGTCGCCAAGATAGAAGATGGCGGTTGCCACTTTGGGCTAGGGTTTCTACAAAGTTCTATGGTGGGCGCTATGAAGAGAGTTAGCGGTCGCCTTACTTGGGCAGCAAGTTTCGATGGTTCGTTAAAATTTCATTGGCTTGAAGGTTCTGGGTTCAAATACCGAGCTTGGATCACTTCTCGAGGATCGTACGGAGGCACTAATCCTTATGTTTTCATCATCAGATTCAGCTTAGATTAGGCGGGGTCAAATTGGGGTGTCTACAGTTGCCCATCTTTGATATAACTTGCATAGCAACGGGTGAAACAAGTTATATCAAAGAACCAGAGACAACAACCATTTGACTGCGTCATTAATCTCAGGCCATAAACACACAAGCATGCATATGATGTTGGTCGTACTCAAATTTTTATCGAACTGCCTACGTACCCCTTTTGCTAGGGATAAGACTAGAACGTAGTTCATGGGGCAAAATGCGAGATGCAATGATAACAAACATGATGTGGATGGTTAACATGAATAAATGATAACACGATCCCGATAGGTATAGTGTAATGCAAATACGAGTCAGTTTAGTCGTGAGGAGGACCGACGAGCCAGTTTAGGGTCATGAGGAGGAGGAGGACCAACGAGTCAGTTTAGGGTCGTGAGGAGGACCGGTGAGTCAGGCGTCAAATGTTAAATCAAGATTTAAGAATGCGGGACCTTAGGATTAGGTTTATTGGAAACGAGACTGAAATGATCGGAAGCCAAGTTACGGCTGAAAACTTTTTGATTTATTGGGAAGGAAGATTGCGAATTAAGAGGTCGAGTTAAGACCTAAAAATTCAAAACGGTACACACGATAATTTAATGCCAAGTTATGACTTAAAATTAAATTTATCGGGAGAAGAAAATACCTTAAAGAGATAAGGGTTTAAAACACAAAATTTTCTCGAGAAACCTCTGAGATTACAAAATTATTTTTGAAAATCTCTAAAAGTTATTTTTAGAAACAAAATATGTACACAAAAATAAACATAAATTTTTTTATGTTTTTTGGAAATTATTATTATTATTATTGTTATTGTTATTATTATTATTATTTTTGCTAAAGAAAATAATTTACTGAAAAAAAATTGTGCATAATAGTGATAACAAAACACAAAAGAAAAATCCCCAAACAGCCCCTAAAAAAGTCCTAAAATGTTATAATGACAAACTGACCTGACGTGACTTTTGGCAACCTGGCGGTCGCCAAGCCTTAACCCTTCTGACATCGCGATCGCCGGGTAAAAACCCTTTAAACATGGCGGTCGCCGTGTGGCTTTTGGGAAACCTGGCGGTCGCTCACTTTGGAGTTAGCGATCGCCAACTCTAGGCGCGCATAAGGCCCTTTGAGGCACGCGGGTGTGGCTCATTCTTCACCTTCTCACTCTCTCTCTAACCCTCTTGCACTCTCAAACTCTCTCCCGCCTCTTTCTTGTTCTCCCATCTCTCTTGTTTTTTCGGTTTCTTTCTTGCTTCTCACGATGTTTACCATGCTATTGGTGATTCCATTCTTCTTCATGGCAGGTTAGGGCCATGGGAATGACGACTCGGGGGCATGACAGGACCCTTCTGCTAGCGGGGTCACTTCCACTGCTGCGATAGATGCCCTCGTGCTCGAGGCGGAGCTTGCCTCCCGTCGTGTTGCTGAGGAGGTGCGAGCAGATGCTAAGGCGCAGGCGGCTACAGATGATGCTGCAGAGGCTGAGATTGCTGGCTTTTTGGATCCTGATGCTGGGGATGGTCGTCCAGCGCCCTTCGACCCGCACACCTATGCACCATTTCCTCATCGCGTGGTTTCGCGCGGGATGAGACTCTACGAGCCTCTTGATGATGCGATTCCCGCCGACATTCTTCTGCGAGAGTCCAACCACCACATGTCTAGTTGACGTCCATCAGTAAGTACCCTGTCCTTACTTGTTTTAATTACCGAAGCATAAAACATAGACGCATGTTTAGGATCCCCCATATGATGAAGATGATAGTTGATGATGATAAATGATGATATTTTATTTCGATGTTTTTGATGAATGGTTGTGAATGCCAATTGATGATTTTGAATCTAGTTTTAAGTATCTACGCAATGAAGATCAAAACAGTAGAGACAACTAATATCTTTTAAACAACCAACAAAAATGGACGATTATTTTAGCAAAAATCTTAAAAAAAGCTTTATTGTTTATTTTGAGAAAAACACAAATCTAGGAGGGGAAAAGTTTTGTGTTGATTTTTGATTTTTGATTATTATTATTATTATTTATTTATTTATTTATTTTTTGAAAATTTTGGAAAGAATCTTAAAAAATTGGGGTAAATTTTTAAAAAACTTGAAGAATTTTTGGGAATCTTTAGAAAATTTTGAAAAAAATTCTAAAAATTTGAGAAGATTTTAAAAATGTTCTAGAAATATTTAAAAATTTCATAAAAATTTAAGAAAAATCCTATAAATTTAAGAAAAATTCTAGAAAATTTTGAGAAAATTTTTGAGAAACTTTTGGGAATATGTTAGAAAATTCTAGAAATTTTTACAAAATCTTATGAATTTGAGAAAAATTATTAGAAAATTTAGGAAAATTTTAAGAATGCCCTAGAAATTTACAAAAAATTTTACAAAAATTCAAAAAAATTTAGGAAGATTTTTGTTCTTTTTTTTTTTTATATCATTTGGGAAGAAACCTAGGAAAGAATGATAGAAAATTGACTGGTGCATCATGACTTCGGGTCATTAAGAATCACGAATCTAAGATTAGGGCGCCTAGTTCCTTAGGGTTTAAAATAAACTAAAGAGTCGTCACTTGTACACGAAACTAGGGTTGGGACGCCTAGTTTCCTAGGGCTTTGCCTTCAGATATTTCTTACACTTTGCTTGCTCGTAGGTAATATCGTTTCGTACCTTGATAGTTAATTGTGGCTCTAGATACTCCAGAGATTCGGAGTGCCACATCATCACTATATAATATTAAGAAATTTTAAAAATTTAATTCATTTAAAATTCAAAAAAACTTAATCATATTCAAATTTACTATAATTGCTTATACTCTACATTGACAATTCATTACTAAATACTTATATGCAAAATTAATAATTTTGTTAATTCTTCTGCATTAAATTCTTTTGTTAATTTATTTGTTAAAAATATGGAAGTTTGAAATAAATTTACAATTACATATTTTTAAGTAAAATTATAGAATATTAAACTTTTTATATATATTATTTTGCAATATTAATTTTATTTTGCCGTTATTAATTATATATATAATATATAAATATTTAATATTACGGACCAACCAAAATTTTTCCGCGTGCTTTCCACGCAACAGCTACACTAGCATATATGAAAGGGACACAATAATTGGGGACAACTGGAATACGAAAATAAAACCTAGTAGTTAGGGGAGAGATCCCGTGCACCAGGCATATTTTGACTTTTAATTTAAATTTTATAATTTAATTAAAATTATTTTTTATTTTTTATTTAATAAATAATTAATTTATGTAAAAAAAATTAGATCAATCGAATATCGTTATGTACATAATCGGTACACATTTAACTTATATTTTATTTTTAAAATTTTATAAATTAATTATTTTATTTAAAAACAAACATGATTCATGATTCAATTATATAAATAACAATATTCAATTATTCTGATTTTTTATATATTAATTATTTATTAAATATAAAATAATAAATAATTTTAATTAAATTATAAAATTTAAATTAAAATCTAAAACACCCTCAAAATACTTGGGTCCCGCTGGTAGTTAGGTGCTCTAGTTTTGTCCGGCAGATTGGAGACAACTGGCATACGAAAATTGCACGGAAAAAATTGATTGCGGAATATTACACCAGTACTATTATAAATTAATTTAACGTGTAAGTCAAGTGGATGTCCACCTCCTTTCATTTTAATCATCAATACAGGTAGATAGATGATCTTAACCAAAAAAGAAAAAAACATTGAAATGAGACTTCTTTTTTTTTTTTTGTTTAAAATAAAAATAAAAACAAAAAACAAAAAACAAAAAGCAACAACCCTTGTTGTACTTCTACAGTTCTACCTCTTAATTGGACGATTGGCCACATACGTCTTCAAGGAGGGAGAATGGGCAAGAACGACGGGAGCAACTGTGGTGTTGAGACTTCCATTCTTCTGCAGCATTCTTCTCCTAGCGATGTAACCTCTAATCCAAGGGGTGACGTCCTCACTGATCTTAATCATGATGAAGAAGATGATTCTGTAGATCACAATCATGCTGAAGTTCACGCTCAGATCCACCCATTTCGATCGATGCACGTCAATTTGGAACACATTCTCAAGCACGTATTCGCCAGGAATTTTCGGCAGGTCTGGGGATTGGTTGTCGAAAATCAATCCCTTCAGATCATTTTGGTATTGTCCCTGCCATTTTTTTTTTCTTTTCATTTAATCATTTCATTAAACACTCTTGCAATTCTAATGATTTGTGCTAATTAACATGTAATGTTGCGAGTAATTTAGTGCACCTCTAAATTTACGGTTCCAAAATAAATCCAATGCAGCCCTACCTAAAATGAATTCTCGGGTTTAAAAAAAAAAAATCATGTATTCATTTATTTGTACCTGCAAAGCCCAGAAGTGGAAACTGATGTAGGACATGGGGTAACGCCAGACAGGCTTTGGGATGTCATTTGGAAGTCTGAAGTACCCGGAGACAAGCATGAATATTCCCTTCAAAATTTGGAGAGAAATACATCACAATGTAATTTTTTCTTTCTTTCACTTCACTTTCTACATCCATTTGCACTTTCTATCGTTTTTTCACATTTTAATCAAACAATTAGCCCCATTTCATAAAATAAAATAAATAAAAAAGTAAAGGGAGAAAACTGTTGCTTGGCTTTAAATAATCCCATGGAACTATATATATATATAGATAATTAATGAAAAGAAAGAAAAAACGGTGTTGTGTTGTGTTGTGTTGAAACCTGAATTCCAGCTCCAATGATGATGCCCATGAGGAAGTTGGGGACAATACTAGCAATGGCCATCATCAAGCTCTCAACAACAGTGACACTTGCATAAAGGCACAAGACAAAGAAGAGATAATGTTCAAATCCTGGGTGGAGATGGACCATGAAGTAGCACACAGTTCCAGAGATAAAGGTGATCATTATCAGAAATGGCATTGCAGACAGTGTGTTGCTGATCACAAATGCTGTCACACCATAGTGCCCATTCAACCTCTCTCTTTGAAAAACCTGCCAAATTTTTTAAATAAGGAAATTAAAAATAATTTATTTACTATTTTCAATTTATATATGAAATAAGATAGCATAGTTTTAAAAAATGTATTGTCTCCTATAATTTTAAAAAGAGTAATTGAAATTAATTAAATCTTGGATCTTACTGTCAGAATCTCACTTTTTAAAATATGTGTTCTTTTTTCTTTAACACATTTTAAAAAAAGTGGTCAAGATTAATTCAAGCTTAAATTCTATGGTCCATAACTTACTTTTAGAAAAATGTTATCTAACTCAGATTGATTTTACTAATTTTAGATATTGTCTATTCCTCTTCTTTTTTTTTTTTCCCTTCTCCCTTCTCCCTTACATACTCATTTTGAGTTTCCTTCTCCCACCGGACAAATTTAACAGTTTCTGACTCTTAATTGTTTTAGATGTTGAATTTAAGATCAAATTATCTTAATTGTTTTAGATGTTGAATTTACGATCAAATTATATTCGGTAGTAACTTTAAACACAAATGTGTTTATATAAAAGTTGATGAAGCTCACCTTCATGTCTTCCACAAAGGAAGGGAACCCACCAATGGACATGAATGTGACAAACCCAAACACAAAAGACGCACAAGCACCTCTTGCCTGTTTCACATATCGAAAATGATGAGTAATTAAAATTACTAATCCTATACAAGTCTAATCTACTACAACAATAATTAATATATTGTCAAACTCCATTCTATTTGGTGGAAAAATATAAAAATTAAATTTGGTATATAAAAAAATTTATAAGCAACTACTAATAACATGAGTTTAAGTCTTTTAAACTACATTATTAGGTTCTTGATTAAAATTATTGGATCAATAGTTCATTTAGATCGTTACAAAATGATATTAAAACCAATCCTGATTTTGTGGTAGGCTTCATGGTTGGTGGATAGAGGAGCAAAGAATTTGAAAGGAGTAGAGGCCTTAACATTATATACACCTCGTGCACACTAATAAGCTGATTTTGTGTTCGCTAATTAATTAGTTGTCATTTACATCCCAATTAAGGAAAAAATTTGACCATGCGACGAGAGCACTACGCATTTGAGTAGGGATATTAATCATTGTGCATTTGAGTGTTGGTATATTTTATCCCAAATCAGTAAAAAATAAAAATTAAATATGATATATAAAGAAACGTATAGGCTATTATTAAATACTTGATTTTTTTTTATTGAGAATAACTTGAACATAAACATTAAAGAAACATGTTGCTACTACTAATAATTCATTTGGGTTTAGATATTTTGGACCAAATTGTTAGACACTTTATTAAAGTTACTGATCGAGTAGTCTACATGGATCGTTAAATATATAATGAATAATGTTATTTTTAGTAATCATATTTGAGTACCACATGATGAGACATATTATGTGTGGTGCTTAGCAATATATTGTGAATCTATAAAATAACATAATTAAGTATTACAAATAAAATGTTACATCATGTAATACTCAAATATAATCACTAAATGTGTTGATCATAGCAATACTCACATATTATTATTCCTAAGTTAAGAAACTAGATAAATAAATGGAAAAATATATAGATAGACAGATAGATTAGATATACCAGAATAGAGCTGTAGCCGGTTCCCACATCCCAGTAGATGGTTCCGATGCAGATAGTGACGAGAATGTAAATGAGAAGCCTGAGCCAGTAATATCCAAAGTCTCTCGACATGTTGACGAAGGAACGCTTGGTTAAAGTAAACGCCTGCATCAAGAAACTTGCCTGACTTCCTCCTGAATCTAGCACTGTTCCTCTCTGCAACAATTTTATGGTGGCCACGGAAACTAGTAAACCCACCTCATCTACCTAAAAACACACACACACACACATATATATATATATATATATATATATATATAAATATATATATCCGTTTGGTTGGACCTTGCTTATTTACTTATTAATAAATAAGTCAAATTTTAGTTAAACATATTTGTTTGGGTGACATCTGGTTTATTTGCTTATAAGTCAGCTACCCAAACGAGCTTATTTGTTTATTTTCTTATAAGTCAGCTTATAAGCCAATTTATTTAACTTATAAGCTAGCTTATTTGTTTATTTGCTTACCCAAACGAGTTTATTTGTTTATTTATGTATTTTTTGTTTTTAACTTATTTGATTACCCAAATAATGTGACTTATTTTTTAGCTTATAAACCAATAAATAAATAAACAAGAACACCCAAACGCGCCATGGTAGAATACACTATGCCACTAGTATTTTCAGTTTAGGTGAATACTTACTTTTAAGTCCTACTGGTTATAAATTGTAAGCTGTGTTAGGCAAATGTAGTGTTTTAATTTTTTATTACTAATTTTAGTTATAAGTTATAATTTTTTTAAAATACAGTACAACTTATAATTATTTTTTCTTATATTTCAACTATAGATTATAATATTTATCAAACACTCACAATTTCTACAAACTACAATATATAAATTACTAATTTTAGCAATGTAAAACACTACCGTTATTTCAATAGTTTAAAATTTCATTTCCTACCCACTTTTTATGGGAAGTGACAAAAACTTACAAAAACAAAACAAAGAATGCGTGCGAATGGGAGAAATCGTCGTTCCGCTTAAAGCAAGGCAGTAGTGAGTAGTGAGGAGTGAGTA
This sequence comes from Heliamphora exappendiculata, assembly GCA_034768845.1. NCBI lineage: Eukaryota > Viridiplantae > Streptophyta > Magnoliopsida > Ericales > Sarraceniaceae > Heliamphora > Heliamphora exappendiculata. The sequence continues at coordinate 15,456,554 of JAOTRH010000018.1, read as the reverse complement.
GTGAGTAAAATGTAATAATATATACTTACAACTTGAGATATCTGATCGACTCTCTCTTTTGCGGAGTAACAGTACTGAGAAGTACGATAAAAGTCGATAAGAGTTCGGATAGCTTCAGTAGTTGTTATCTTCTCCAGGGGATCATCACTTATCTCAAACTGAGATGCATGTACAACCAATTCATTCAATAATGTAAGTAACCACTAATTAAAACGGAATTCCGATCGACAACTATTTAATTAAAGGAAAAATTAAGGAGCTATATACTATTTTATTAGATACCCGGAGTTTCATGGATCCTTTGAGAGTGTGCTTCACTTTGTCAAAGTCGGAATTAATGCACCTCAGAAAATGATCAGATGGGTTCCTCAGAGCAGGGCAAGGAAAGCCAGCTTGTGCAAAGAACTGCAGTATTGCATACGTGCACCAGTAAAACACTTATAGTTTGAGCCAAACAATTGGATAAATTTTGAAATTTCTACTACTCTCATTTTGGTCGTTTTTGAACATTTAAAAAAAAATTTATTGCTAAAATCAATAATTACCCAATGAGAGGAACTAGAAAATAACAATTCTGATGGAAAAATTCACTAATAACAACTAAAATAAACAACATAAAATCTAATTTATTGGCCAAAGCGATGAAATTTCTACTGATTCTTGCCTCGTAAGCTTCTGAACCCTGACCAAAGTAAACTGTTTTGCCTCCAGAAAGCAAGTAGAGACGATCAAAGAGCTCAAAAACTTCACTGCTTGGCTGATGAATTGAAGCTATCACAGTCCTCCCGTCTCTTGACAGACCACGCAACGTCTGAGTTACAAAGAATGCCGAAGCACTGCCAGCAGTAGCAGGACACATCGTCTGAGTTTATAATTTTTCTTAAAATTATATTTTTATGTTTTGAAAGTAAAGTTATTAGTTAATATTAACCAAACCTATCGAGTCCGCTAGTTGGCTCGTCAAGGAAGAGAAGTCTGGGCCTCATGAGGATTTCAACGGCAATGCTGACCCTCCTTTTTTCGCCGCCACTGATCCCACGTAAATGCCAATTCCCAACCACCGTATCGGCGCAGTCCTGAAGACCCATCTCTACGATGGTACCCTCAACCAACGCCCGCTTCTCCGACCAACCCATCTTGTCGGGAAGACGAAGCTGAGCTGAATACGATATCGTTTCGCGCACCGTCAGAGTACCAATCAAGTTGTCATCTTGTGTTACGTACGCCTGCGTTTTCAACCACATCACTTCAACTTCAATCAATAACTAAACAAATCAAACAAACTATTATAGAAATACGCCTATCTCTGCCCCTCTACCAAGAAATACCAAATTCAAGGAGCCATTATATTGCCAACAAAGAAGAGCCTGATGTTTTTATTTAGATATATTTTAGGTTATGATTGCTAACTAGATTAAAAATTAATTTTTTTTTTTACTTTTAATCAAAAGTTAAATTGTATGCAAAGTATATTGTTTAGTAACTTAGCTTTTAAGGTAACATTTTTCATGTTAGTTGATTAGATAAAAAGTTAATTTTTTTATTTTTTATTTAAATTGGATAATTTTACTCTTCTATATATTTAATATTAACAATTATATGTAATTGAATTTAGTAATAAATAAGTTATGAATAAAAAATATTATTATATTTTAAAAGTAGTGAGAGTTTTAATAGAATATTTTAGAAATTTTTATTTTGATTTAATCTTTTGACTTTTTAATTTTTTAACTTTTTTGCCAAATGAGCAATCTTGGTTTTTTGATATTTTTAGCCAAAAAACTAAAGTTGCCTATGTGTTCGAATCAATTTATTCACATCTCGATTAGTTCGATACTTGTAGCTATTTGATCATTTTTTTGTTTAACTACTTTTTAAAAAAAAACTATATTTACCATTTATCTATTTGTAAATAATATAATCTAGGCACAATTTGTTCTGGGTAACCATTAACCACCATTCTTTTTTACTGAAGTTATACAATCTAGGCACAATTTGTAAAAATAGCCCATGATCCGTGGGCCCACTAAAGCCCGTGAATGGAAGTTTGGTTGAGCCGAAAGGAGGTTCAGGCCCGAATTCAACCTCAACATTTTTAAACTAACTTATTAATTATTTTTAAAATTTTTAAATGAAACAAATTATTTTGCTTCTGATTTGTAAACAGCACAATGCCAACTAGTATATAAATGCATTTTGACAAATTTTATAGATAATAATTAAATATTAAATAAAAAAATCATTTAAACCTATTAAACTAAAAAAAATAAGAATTAGTTATCTAATTAGGCATTTCAAACTAGCAAACTTTCCATTACTTTAAATAATGAATTTTATTATAATTAAATTATCTATTATTTTAAATGTAATTTAGTGCTTCATTTATTTAGAGATTTATTTCATCTTCATTGTTGTGTACCTATATTAAATTTAATTATATACGGTCATGTTTGGAGTGTGCAAGAGATTTCTTAATCTTATGTTTATTTACTAAAATAATGGTGGGACTAATTATCCTGGGTGAGTTCGAATCCCATAAATTGGAGAATAATTAGTCCCATGGAGGGATAAGATACATAATCCCGGAATAATAAGTTTCATGGACTAAATGTAAAATTACTTTTTTTATCTTAGTATTTAAATCTCATATTGATAGCTCAAGCTATTTTTGTCTACTCTCAGCCATCCACCACGTTCGGCAGCCCTATAACCTCAAATATTTACCGACGGTCTGGGGTTCAGATTTTCGGAATCTTGGAGGTCTGGGGTCCAGAGATCCAGAAGGTCTAGAGGTCTAGAGCTCAAGGGTCCCGAGGTCCTAGTGGTATGGGATCCCAGGAGTCTAAGGTCCAGGGGATCCGGGGGTCTTGGGAGTCCGAGGGTTCTAAGGTTCGGGGCTATAGGCTCTTAAGGTATAGGGTTCTGGGGCTACGGGGTTCTGGGGCTACGGGGTCCCGGGGTTCTAAGGGGTTCAAAGGTCCTAAGGTTCGGGACCACGGGGTTTCGAGGTCTAGGGTCCCCGAGTTTCGGGGGGTTTCAGGATTTGAGATCCCGAGAATACGGGGGTTTCGAGGTTCTCGACGATCCCAAGGTGTAGGACTACGAGGTTTGGGAATCCGAGGGTTTGGAGATTCGGCGTCAATATGTCATTTCTATTAAAAATATAAATAAACAAATAAAAAAATAAAAAAATAATTATTATGTGAAACTGGGCCTTAATAAATAGGCAATGCTAAGGTTATTGTTACCGTTAGGCTGAAAACAAAATCAATGTTATTTTACAAAAAATGAATACCAAATTATTCATATGAATATTTTTATCATCAAATTATTTATCTTATCTAATTCTTATAAAAACAAACAAAGAATTTGATTAAGTTGGATATGTTAAGTAATTATCTTATGAAGTAAATAAACAAATGATTGGATTAAAGTTAAGATATTTAATCTAAATGATTTGATATCTCAGAACTCCTAATCTTGTGACATCTAATTTATAATTTTTTAGTTCAACACTTCAAATATAGCCTATAAGTACTAAGTTAATATTCAAATATGTTTAAAATATAAGACAAAGATTAAAAACAATTAGTAGTAGGACAAAATGAATTAATTTTTTATAGGAAAAAAGAGTCAAGAAAAAAAAAATAGTTAAATGAATACCACTAGACGTACAAACTAAATAAAACACCATTTACCACATAGTAGAGATGACAAATTAAATAAAAAAGAAACTAAATAAATTAAACACCACATACCACATAGTAAAGATGGAAATTAAATGATAAATAGTAAGAAATTATTTTTTGAAACACAAGGTATAAATAATATTGTCACACCAACTAATCAACATTGGGGTAATAAAAAATTTTATTAGAAAAATTAGAAATTTGACGAATCAACAACTGTTTTGCTATATTTATATTCTTACTACCCTTTTAATTTAGTCTAACTTACAAAATAGTTAAGAGTGTACACACACTATTTTTAATCTGGTATATATTTTAGATATAATTATAAATTCAAAAATAAATTTTATAAATATTTTTAAAATTTTACCCTATATTTTGAAATAGCTATGGTATTAGATACTAGCTAGATGTAAACATTTTGGTTTACTATATTTTTTTAGAAATAATTGATGGTGATCAATGGAAATTTCAACAAATATAGGAACACTTAGAAGATTATTTGAAGTGCATAAAAACACTAGTCATTACCCTTGTTTAAAGGCCTTTTCTTAACATAAAGAGTTAGAAAAAAAACAAAAGGCTATTAACAAACTAACATATTAGGAATTTTCAGTAGACTGGGCAATAATTTTTACTATTACTATGTGTTTTTATTCCTAATAAATTTTTTATTTAAATAGAAAACGGGTTAGATCGTAAACCGCTATATAATGTTCTAAACAAATAAAAGGAGAAAAAGAAAACTAACATGTATGTTCCCCGTAGAATTTTGTCAAACTAAAATACCACAAATTCCTCTCATTCCTTTATAATTGGTCATTTTAAAGTAGTACTGTTTCTTGTTTTTACTTTTCTTAATTTATTTTCTTATGGGTGTTTTCTGATTTTAAGTTTAAACCAAAATAAAATGTGAAAAAAAATAATTTGAAGGAAAAGAGGGGCACTCAAGGATATATGTGAATTTGTTTGGGTAGAAAGAAAGTGAGTGAGGGAGAAAATAGAAGTATTTATTGATGTATGTGGGCTTTGTGTATAGAGAAAGAGTATCGTATGAGATATTCTAGTAGTGTATAGAATACTTTTGCCAAGTAAGATTTTTAAAAATACCGATCTGTTTTATTACGTAGATATTATAACATATTTGAATTTTATTGTAGTTAGAGGGTGCACATAAGATATTTTAGCAATGTAATATATTTGTCATATAAAATATATTTTTAAAAGAATTTGTTTTATTATGTAAATGTAATACTAAAGGGGTGTTTGCCAAAATTACTGCTAATATATATGATTTTTATTTTTTTACTACTAATTTTAATTATAAGTTGTAGATTTTTTTAAATACTTATAACTTCTGTTATAATTTATAATTATTTTTTTTCTATTTTAGTTACAAGTTATAATTTTTACTAAACACTCATAACTTCTGTTATAAACTACAATTTATAAATTACTAGTTTTAGCAATACCAAACACCATCTTAAGTGGGCACAATCACCCACTATTGAGATAAATTCGAAGATGATTGAGTAATTAATTACTTGAGATTCTCTTTCCGCTATACCCAAAAGACAACACATTTATGAAAATAGAAGTTTTCAAAAGTATTTAGACCCCATTACTATAGACAATTTTAAACAATTGTACAGCTTAAGCTTAATGTAATTTTATTTGTTTTAATTTTTTGATATTATATTAATCGAAATAAGAACAATACAAATAATTGTTTGACTTGGTGGTGCCTAAATGGAGTAAATCAATAATACAATTTCTTTGTTTTAAACAAATAAAAATCGAAATACTGCATTTGTAATGACATATTGAGTTAATAATATTGATTCTTTAACATGTACTTCTCTTTGTTTACTTATTTTTCAAAACAAGGTTTATACTTAACATTGGGGTTAAAAAACGAAAAAGCCGAGGCTTAGGCAAGACCAGGCCCGAGCTCACCAGCAACATAGAAATTTAATTAGGAATTCAACATTGGACATTGAATAATTTGTTTTTTTTTATATAGTATTTTCAATTAAATTAGGACTTTTTTTTTTTTTGGTTATAGTGGAGGCAAAGATTGGGAGACAGGGGCAAGAGTCTATTGGTGAGTGAGGGCATGCAAGAGACCGACCACTAGTTTATAACAAATTGTTCTTTTTTTTTTTTTTTTGACCGGCCAATTTTATGAGAATTCTCATCACTTTAGTAGTTTATATTGTTATATCCCAAAAATATGAGAAACAACAATAAAATTTGATGAGCTCATTACATATGATTGTTTTCTATTAGCAAGGATAAATATATTTTTTAATAAAAAATAAACATATAAATTTAAAATGATGGTACTAATTTCTCGTTATACTAATTTTTACGTAACTTCAATTTTATAATTTTTATTTTTTAAATATTTTTAAAAATATAAAAAATATTTAAAGTTATATTAAAATATATTATATGCGAATCCCATTTGCTATAAATTTTGTTGGTATATATATATATATATATATATATATATATATATATATATAGGGCT
>JAOTRH010000018.1:15353610-15440537 GCA_034768845.1 Heliamphora exappendiculata | reverse complement strand
CACCTTCAATCAGTCATAAATGGACCGCGAATCACACTGTCAACTTATCTCTATAAAATAAGAAATACTGCAGTAGCCCTTAGGCTCTCAAACCAGTAGTCGGTGAAAGATCTTCAAACTGAGAAGCACAGTCGGTAAAAGACCTTCAAACTAAGAAGCACACAGTTGCCGGAACAGTTACCGATCGTCGAAAAAATCGCCGAAAAAGTCACCGAAAAATTCGCAGGTCGTCGAAAAAGCAACTGAATGTGTTATAGGTACTGAGCAAGGACAAGACACTGGAAATAGGCAGAATAGTGATCGTCGACGTCGAAAAGAGAGAGAGCGGAGGTCGGCGGCCCTGAAAAGTGGGAAAAACAAGGTTGCCGGTGCTGGAGAAGGGTCGTCGGTGGGAGAAACAGGGTCACCGGTGCTGAAGAAGGGTCACCGGCGCTGGAAAGTGGGAGAAACAGGGCCGTCGTTGCTTCATTGGTGGAGAGGTGCGATAGTGTCTTGTGGAGATAGTCGAAGGTGCAACTAGGGTTTTGAGAGGTCGTCGGGGTTCGAACAAGGGCAAAAGTGGTTAGAGGTGGCTGTGGCTAGGGTTTCGGTGTTCGATGAGGACAGTGGCTAGGGTTTCGACCTAGTTCAGTTTCGTTGCTGGTGGCTATGGCGTGGCTGGTGACTGTTGTTGGCGTGGCTGGTGGCTGTTTGGCGTGGCTGGTGACTGTGGCGTGGCTGGTGACTGGTGACTGTGGTGTGGCTGGTGACTGTGGTGTGGCTGTGGCGTGGCTGGTGGTTGTGGCTAGAAGATGGAGGCTAGGGTTAGGGTTTCGTGGAGACTAGGGTTTTACGGTGGCTTTGATACCATGTTAAGAATAATAGAAAATCGTACCTTAATGGGTAGGTGAACTCTTATTTATAATCAATTTAGAGAACACTATTACAATCATACACCATACACGCCGAATAATAATAACATAATAGTAATATAATAATAATAAGCTACTAACAAAATACACTAACCATAATAAAAAAGTAAAATCTTAATTATATGAGTTTGCAAAATACAACACACACACACAAAAAAAACTCCACATTGCCTTAAATTTTGCAAACCACCCTAAAAATAGTTGGTATTTTTCTTGATTAATTTGTATATACATTTGTATAAAACTCCATCAAACAAATTTACGTAGGGCACCATAGGCATATATAAGATCGACCATTGCAGTTCTTAACACAATCAACGCTTTAATATTTTTATGAAAAGAAAGATATGTATATATTTGAGTTAAAACAAGTTTAAGCTAATGCTAAATTTATTTTTACTTAACTTAAAGAGTAAACATAAAAAAATCCAACTTAAAATTAAATTATCAGACGAGATTATAGTGCTACGCAAATAGAAAGTGGGTGCAACTAATTCGTAATTGGATTTTCTTAAAATGAGAATCTTTTAAAAACTAGTAGCAGTAATAGTAGTTGTAACAGTTGTTTTGTTTACTGGTCAGCATTTTTTGTTCCTAATAGATGAATTTGGGTGGATGCAGCTGGGAGCAGAGTTCGTGGGGACGTTCATACTGATATTTGCGGCGACAGCAGGTCCAATTGTGAACCAAAAGTACAACGGAGCAGAGACACTGATAGGGAACGCAGCATGCGCAGGGCTGGCAGTTATGGTCGTAATTCTGTCAACTGGCCACATCTCTGGTGCCCACCTCAATCCTTCACTCACCATTGCCTTTGCTGCGCTTCGTCACTTCCCCTGGACCCAAGTCCCAGCCTACATAGCAGCCCAAGTTTCGGCATCTATCTGTGCTTCTTTTGCTCTCAAAGGAGTTTTCCACCCCTTCATGTCTGGTGGAGTCACTGTTCCTTCCGTCAGCATTGCCCAGGCTTTCCTCCTCGAATTCCTCATAACCTTCAATCTCCTCTTTGTTGTTACTGCTGTTGCCACAGACACTCGAGCGGTACTTAAGCGTTACTAAGGCTCTACTTTCTCATCTGTTTGATTATGCAAATGCTTTTCTTTTCTAATTATTACATTGCGTACCTCTAAAAACTCGACTTATATGGTGAAAACAGTTTTTAAATTGAAAATTAACTTGCAGCACAATGGGCACCTTCTCATTGTCTTTTTTTTTTGGTTATATCTATCGTCATATTCAAGGAAGTACTGGCTGTAGGTTATTCATATATTATTCAGAGTACAGCATTCTCTCAATCCTTCCCCCCTCTCTCTCTTTCTCATGGTGGAAGTTCGTAACAGGTTGGCGAGTTGGCGGGAATAGCAGTTGGAGCTACAGTGATGCTCAACATTCTAGTAGCCGGGTCAGTGATCCTTCTTTTCCCACTTCCCTTCTCTTTGTACTTTTTTTTTTCAAAAAAAAAAAAAAATCCTTAACTCTATTCAGAATCTTGTACTTCAAAAAGAACACATTCGAATTTTTTTTATTTATAATAAAGTATAAATAAATTTTAAAATTTGCCAAATTATATTAATTAAAAAACATATTTTCTCCTATGTTATAAACAACTTTTTATTTAATCACCCATTGTCCACCACCCCACCCCTACCTCTTGTGATCACTACTGCAAACACATTTGACTACTTACCGACCACAATTTTCAGACAATTTTCACTCATTAGCTACCATGGGTGTCCATTAATTGATCTAACGTATTCAAACAGTCAAAATCCAACCGGGTTAATTTAATAATAGATAATTTTGCCTATATTTTAATCAAGTGACGAGTCTCTCGAATTTTGTTCTTCAGGTGGTGGTCAAGCTATAGGTTTCGAGTATAATCACTCGGCAAACCTAACCTGATCAACAAACATTCATTTTATGAATTTTTAAATTTGTTTCGAAATTAAGTTGAATATTATTTTAGTACTAGGAGATGATTTGTACCCAAAAGCACTTCCAACCCAATTTGACCGCAACTAATCCAACCCAATTCTAAACCCAACCACCTACCTGAATAAGAAAATAAAAGATAAGGGAAAAGAAAGCGGCGAGCTAAAAAAAGAAAAAATCTTGTAACCGGTAATGAAAATAAGTGCTTTTTTTTTTTTGTAAAATGAAATTGAATATCATTTCATTAACAAAAAAAATCTATATGTAATTAAGATAAGTTTAGACATTCTAAAATATGGATTCTAAATTTTAAAGATATCCAACAAAAATGGAGCTTTAGTTTTATCAGTTTCATAATCCAACCGTGGCAAAAATAAATGAAATCTACCTAATTTCAAGTGATAGGAGTCTAAATGAAGAACAAAAGTGCATACATGCATAGTTATTCATGTTCTGACACGGGTACTTCATGTATTTAAAAAAATGTGCAAATTAAGATTTCTATTAAATCATAAGCTCAAATTTGTTGACAGTACACGTTGACTTTATACAATTATCAAGTTCCTACTAAAAGAAAATTTTGATTTATGAAAAAGCATTATTAACAAAATGTCTCTTTCTTGTGTTCTCTCTTGATCTAAAACTTTTCAAACAATGGCCAAATCATCTCCTAACCCAGCAAACTCCTATTCACTCCTTAATAATTATGAAAATTGCCCCAATGAAACTATTCAGATTGATTATAACCTCTACCAAGTAGAAACTCAAATGCTAGCAAAATCAACCTAAATCAACTGCTTCGGCTTATATTGACATATTCGACCATGCTGAAATACAAATGCCCCTCAGCCATCTCACATGTTACAATGAAAAGGGAATATAAATAAAACCGATCCAGTTGTAGACTCGTCACCCGTGGCCCAAAAACTACCAAACATGTTGGTCAAATGTGGGTGCAAAATTAAGAACCTAATATATGTGATCAGATGTTAGGTTACAGCTCCACCTGACCCATGGACACAACTACCGGCTACCAATTCCACCTAACACCTCCACTCCATGGCCACTACCTCCACTCATCGATTGTCACCTCCATCCAACATCTCTCCAACCAATCACCATTGTCAGCCACCATTACTGCCATCACTTTTCACTGACATCTCCACCCACCATCTCCAACTCACCTGCTGTCCCTCAACTCATCCACCTCTACTCAACACCTCCTCCCATTAGCCACCACTTCCACTCATTTCAATTCACTGGCAGACTCCTCCGCATGTGCCAAATATGCTGTTTATTTTCTAATAAAAATAAATGGAAATAAAAATAAAAATATATAAGCATTACACCGTAGAAAAATATACAAACATTACACCGTAGATATTGTTTAAAAAAATGCCTTATGATTTTTGTCCTCATTATTTGGGCTGATAATCACACAAACAAAAAGAGTGCACCGCTATAGAGCAAAACAATTGATTTCCATGTGTTACCACTTGGAATACAGTATTGGTTACTTTAATTCCATTTAGTATGAATAAGTTTTCAGGTTTACGTTCGTAACCCAAATTGGATTGTAGTTTGACGTTAGCTTGTTGGATGAAGATAAAGAGCTGAGAGACAGCGTGAAACTTTTATATTATTTTTTAATTTGTAGTTTATTTTCCAAATTATAGTTTAAAAATTAGACCATTTAGATAAATTATACTTCATATAGAATAAAAAATGCCAAGAAAAGTTTGCAATTGACTGGATAATACTTTTGTGAACTATTAACTTGTTAAATTTAACGATAAAAAACTAATTAATTTACTTCAAAGGTCTTTGCAGGTCATCTAGTGGTGGATCAATGAATCCGGTGCGAACTTTGGGGCCAGCAGTTGCAGCAGGAAATTACACATCAATATGGATATACCTGGTGGCACCCACGCTCGGGGCCTTAGCAGGAGCAGCTATCTACACAGCTGTGAAGCTCCGAGGGGATGATGCCGAACCCCCACGCCAGGTCAGGAGCTTCCGCCGCTAGGGACTCTTTGCAAAGGGCAAAGAGCCAAGTGCTTACTGAGTTACTCCAATAACTCTTTTTAAGTCTGTTGTTCTGGACGTTCTTATCAATATTAGTGTCCAGGATATAATAGTACCATGAGTGACAGCTTAACTGCTTGAGAATAAAAGCAGTGGCGGACTATGCCATGTGACCATAAGTCCATGCCCGTCCTATGTTTGGTATAATAATTTGCAAGGTGTGCTATCTAATCTTTCCAACATGTCATTCACTTGAGCGGACGAGTTTGTGACGTGATATGAATGTTTGTCTTGATTAGCGTGGGGAGACCTCGCGCTATCTGTGTATTCCACTATGTTGCAAAATATTAATGTCAAATAATGTGTGGTTTGTAATTTGTGTACAACTAAAGTTTTTTTACTCTTTTTTTTGTTTTTCAATTCTTTGTAAATAAATTCATTGGATTCACATCCTAGTGTTCACTACATAGCACGTTCCCAACTTACCATTGGGATTAAGGCATCAGCTATACTCACACTTATCACCAAACCATCTACAGATCTCTGGTTAAAGACACTCTAATGGAGAGGCACTTTGTCTTCCCTCTTGACGGCCACCACCATCACTGGTAGTATCCGACTCCAAAACACAATGACTCTCTCTCTCTCTCTCTCTCTCTCTCAATTAATAACAGCTATTCCGCCATCACCTCCTTCTCCCTCCTCCATCCAGTCTCTATCACCACCAAACTCTATCCAACTAACTACCACCACCGAATCCCCCTTCCCTTAAAATAGTCACCACCAATCCACCTCACTCTATCTTATCACCAAAGCATCCTGTTTTTCTCCTTTCTTTTCCTTGACATTTTTTTCCTTCCACAAACTGAAGATCCAGAAAGAACCTAAATGTATTTTGAAACTTCTGTATATAAAAGCCCAGACAAAACCCCATGATTAAACAAAAAAACAAAATTAGAGTATCCTAGCAGTTTGTTAATATGGAAAAGGCATAAGTAGTAATCTATGGTCGCCCCAACTACGGTTGCCCCAACATTACATATATAGAAAATATAAAGAGCGTCAACGGGGTAGGGAACTTTTGTTCTGCTGGTTGTAGTCTTTTCATGTCATCTGTTTTCGGGGATTTCCACATATAGAGAGACACAGAGAGCATAAAGTAAAATACCTCTCTTATACCACCATAGGTTGCGAACCATATATTAGAATACTTAGAAAATTCTTCCGAGTAGACATCTGTGCTTTATTAATCCCATTGGCTGCACACATAGAGAGAGAGAGAGAGAGAGAGAGAGAGAGAGAGAGAGAGAGAGAGAGAGAGAGAGAGAGAGAATTTATACAAAATAATAGAAACAGTGACAACATTAGGTGAAATCAGCTTAAGGATTGAGAGGAGAGACTCCATGTAAGATGAAGGGAACAGTATATTAATATTAATTAATGCAAGCATAAGACAAAAGAAAGTGGAAACTGAGACATGCCATTATTCTAAGAAAGATTTGCAAAGGTACAAGCCCTAGAATATTGCCTGGTCTTGTAAGAAGCACTATGAAAGAAAACAGTGATAACTGAAGCAAGAATATCGCTGCAACAACAAATTCCCTCTAAAAATTGGGAACTCTAAAAATGGTTCATGAGAGGGTCCAAGCTGGGTAACAATCAATTAAAATACATTCCAGAGCATCTGATTACCATTGTGGCACCATAGGCATCCTTCGGCAACTGCAATTTTGAATATGAACAGATATAGCAATACAAACAGAGGGGTGTCCACCTCAATGTTATGGCCTATTAAACACAACCTATATCACTTTGCAGAAAGAAAAAGAATCTAGACTGAAGAGAATTCAACATATATAGAATAAGTGAAAAATGTTGAATTAATTCTCTGAATATGCAGCTTTATCTCTGCAGTCACCTGGTCATGGGGTGTTTAGCATGTTGATATCAAATTGCACAACCAGTGGGTACGAGAGTTGCAATGGGAAAATAATACCTTATGACAAGTCACAGAGGCAAGCAAGGCGTCCATTGCTTGACAGTAAATCGCAATTGATCTGGGACAACAGCAGACCACATATTCAAATCTGGCAAAGGTCCTGTCAGGGCGAGATAGTTTTCACCTTCTTCTTTTGGCATTTTCTTCCAGTTCAACTGTGAAAAATACTGAATCGTAAGCTTTTATCCAGCTAAGGGACAGACCTTGGACAATAACACATGAGCACAAGCAAGTCAACAATTAGAGATACTAGTGTATAGAACAAGCTGGAAAGCCCAGGATACATATAAACATAGAGTCACATGATAAACAGTGCCCATGCATGCAAAATTGGTTATGTTTCTGGTCTGGTCAGTGGATGCTGTCGACATTATTGGTTCTGTTTATTTAAGATGAATGTACACCTACACCTTTCAGCATTTCTAGTGATAAGTTTGTGGAAAGGTGAATCGAATAATGGTGCAACAGTAAATGCTCACACAAAAGGCAGGTAATATGATAGTGACTTTTTAATGCAATATAAAATTGTGAACAATGCCCCAAAGTTCTCCAAGTAGATGAAGCCCAAAAGTAGATATAATTTTTCATGAGTACATAATCTTATTTTGAAAGGCAAGACTTGAAAATAGCAGAAGTAAAATGCACATAGGTCATATAGTTTTGAACTTATCTGTAAATTTCCCATTCAATTCTGGAAGGACATTTGCCTTACAAGAGGTGGTTCTTATTAGATTGCAAACATGATTGCTACAATACATACAAATGTGCTATCTTGATATCTTCTTAAAAAAAAAAAATAGTTTCCAAGCTTAACGTGATGGTAGTTCCGTTGTGTGGAAATGGATGATTGTTGACATGGCAGGTTAGGCTGTTTGGAATTATTAGGCCACTGTAGAGGGTTAGGGATTACCAAAAGTGGAGGTAAGAGTTGAACGCCCTTAAGATAAAAGGGAATGGCGCCAGGAGTAGTCTTGGTGCAAGGGAGAGACCCCAGGGTAATGGTTGGTTGCCTCATTAATAGAGAGGAGAGGACCCCCATATATAAGGGTGACCATGAAAGGGGGACAACTCGCAATGGACATGTGACATTTCCCTGGGTTTGACCTCTTCGAGGTATGTCTGTCGTTCCAGGTAATAGATCTCGATGGTTGTATCATTTGATGAGAGTGGCAACAACGATATGCCATTGTCGCGCTCTTATATGAGCTCTAAGGTGTCAAGAATTCGATCAACATCACTTGTGTTCTAAGGCTGGTTAAGGGTAGGGCCAACATTCTAGTGAAGCAGCCTTGATGATGTTTAGAGGGCGTGGACACTCTAAGGTTGCCTCATTAATAGAGAGGACCTCTACGTATAGGGATTAACCATGAAATGGGGACAACTCACACTGGATGAGTCACATATTTTCCTTGGTTCGACCTCTCCGAGTTATGTCTGTCGTTCTAGGTAATAGATCACGATGGAGATGGTTGTATCATTTGATGATAGTGGCAACAACGATATGCCATTGTCGCCTTTCGATACAAGCTCTAAGGTGTCAAGAATTCAGTCACTATCCCTTACGTCCTAAGGCTGGTTACGAGTAGGGCCAGCATGCTAGTGAAACAGCTTTGACGATATTCAGCTATAACCACCAAGCCACTTACCCTCTAGTGATCTCAAGCAAATGTTCTAGGTCCTGTGGTACACGGGAGAAGTGGAACTGGAAACTGTGGTAGACAGAGTGTCAAACCTTACCATCAGATCCTGCTAGAGTACTGGTGAAAGTATGAAATATAGGGCATGGGAATGAATAGAACTAGTATCACCCAATATCTCAATCGTAGTCTCATACATATAAGCATGAGGACGTGTTGGACCACTACCTCGACCACAGGTAGAACAACCATGCAACTTCGAACGATATTTCTTCATATGCAGCTTCTTCCCACAATGATCACACTCTAAAAGATGACAATTTGTGCGACCACTATAATTACCAGGTTTAGGATGATTAAACTTACCATCCCATGGAGTAGAAGTGGCTACTAATGCAGAGCAATACTGAATTGAAACATGCACCATACTATACTCTTCTTTCACTGAAATGTGCATAAGTATCTCTCAACGTAGGAAAGGGAACGCAACCCAAGATCTGAACTTGAATTTTATTATACTCCAAATTAAGGCCAATGAGAAAATCATAAAGTCGCATTTTCTCCCACCTGCTTACAAATGGGAGCATCGTGCATCCTGAGTGCAAAAACCTAAAATCCTAATAATAATAATTGTTCTTTAATTGTTTGAGAGCATCTTTAATTGTTCTTTGCCTCCCCTTTTGTTGGATACTCGTTCTAAGTGGTTTAGGGACATATTTCGTTGGTTTTGCTATGATTTTTGTCACACTGCTTTTCAGTATTTTGATATGGAATAAGGTACTAAAGCTCTCGTTACTGGTGAGAAGACTGACGAGTCATGTTGGAACACTTAGAGATAACTCTCTTCAAATATGTCCGATTAAATTAGATGGCTTTTTATAATTAAGAGCAATTTTATAAAGAAGCATAAAGGGAATGTCACCCATACGAAATTATAATACCACCAAAGCACACCGAAACATATCGAAACACACCGAAGCAATGAGTTGTTTCGACACTTATTGGGAATAACTAACAATATTTGTTTCTGTTTGCCTTTTTTTCTTAAGAGAGATTTGAGAATAACACAAAAATCTTAAATTTATTGGAGAATCTAAAAATGAGGAAACAGAGGAACAAAAGAGAAGATAATAATATAAGTATACGATTAAATAATGTATACTTTTTTTTTATTACCACAAAGTACTCTTTTTTATAATGATTGTTAATAAAAATCTCGGCCACCGCTACTATAGTTTATCATTTTTTTATACTTGTTGTCTTTTAATCCCTATGTGGGTTTCTGTAGAAATGACATATTTAATGCTAGTTTACTTAGTATTAACTATTATAATCCAATTCTAGTGATGCTTTCTATAATCTAACTCTTTTAAATGGATATATAGTTGCTAAAAGTGTTAAATTATTGGTTTGTTAGCCTTAGAAACACATAAAAGTATGCTTTGATTCGTGATTCCAATTTTTTGCTCATGTTCTCATTTTTTTCTTTGTTTCCATTATATTTTCGAAATGCTATAAAACGTAACCATTTTCGAACCGAGCAAAACAATCCACCAAAATGAAATTTTGATCATTGGTCCCAACTATACGAAATACTCATTGAACTATTTTTAAGGTTGAAAAATGAAGTCTCAACTCCTTCAAAAAGCTGACGGTTCCTCTCTCGCCAAACAATCCACATCAGACCCAACAGAATCACACACTATATCTTTCTCTGTTTTTTCCCGATCATAGCTCCTTGCCAACAAAGAAGAAGCTCAACCACACTCTTTGGGAACACCCAAGACAAACCAAGCGATGAGTGAAGTCCATAGATCCCATTCTACTGGACACTGTGTAAGAAGATGCTCTACTAACTTTCCATCCCTTTTGCATAGACATAGACAAAATCAATTCACGATAAGTAACCTCTTGCAGATCAAATTATTTGTAGTAAGAATCTTGTTTAGCACCATGCGCTAAACAAAAAAAGCTACTTTGGACGAGGCAGATGTCTTGCAAATAGCCGTCCAAGGAAAAGAGTTGTCGTTTTATCCGATATTAGGCCTGATTAAAGTAGATGGTACGAATTATTTGTGTGATCATGCTCCTTTACTTTGTCCATTATATGCAGGATAAAGGAGCCACTCACAGATGAACCAGAGTATGAGGCATGGAAACACATAATGCCTTAGTCATGCCTTAGTTATTCAACTCAACGCAGCCTTTTATTGGTTAGACTTTCTTGTTACTTGACGTTGCACAAAAGATTTGGTTCAAAGCAGTACAAACATATTCTCAAAAAGGTAAGGATGCACAGTCTTATGAGTTGAGAAAGAAACTTTGTGGGTTATATCAACAAACCCAGTCTCTTGCTGAGTTATTATTAGGATTAATGTAAAAACAGAGAAATAGAAGAGATAAAGTAAAGAGAGAATTATTGTGACGGTAAATGAGAGAGCACCCAGAATTAAGGTTTACTCCTTTACCATTATTATTTATATAATAAGACCAAAAAAATACCAAAAGTACAATAATATCCATATCTTAACACTCTCCCCTCAACTTAATGCATAGATATTTCTCTTGCCCATACAATGGGGTAAAATATTTTACTACTAAACCCTTTAATAAAAATATATACTAATTGATCTACAGACTTCACAAAAGACATACAAATTGAGCCCTGGCACAGTCTCTTCTTGATGAAGTGTCGTTCAATCTCTATATGCTTCGTTCTGTCATGCTCTATAGGATTATGAGCAATATTAATGATAGACTTGTTGTCACAATACTTCATAGATTTGGCGCACTCAATCCCCATATCCTTTAATAGTACTTAGAGCCATATAAGTTCGCAAATGCCATGTGCCATAGCCCTATACTCATCCTCTGCATTTGATCTAACTACCACCGTTTGCTTTTTATTTTACCAAGTAACCAGGTTACTTCCTACAAATGTACAATACCCCAATGTAGATCATCTGTAATCAACTGAACCCGTCTAATTTGCATATGTAAAACCTTCTAATTTCATGTGGCCATGATGAGAGAACAGGAGCCCTTTTCCGAGAGTAGATTTAAGATATCGCAAAATATAATAAGTAGCGTCAAGATGTACACTACGGGAATTATGCATGAACTGACTAACAACCCCCACACCATACACAATATCAGGTATGGTGTTAGATAGGTATATTAATCTTTCTACAATTCTCTGAAATTGACCCTTTGTCGACAGGTTCTCTATCACCACTATTGAGACGATGATTAGCTTTAATAGATGAATCTGCAGGTTGACAACCCATCATACCAGCTTCCTTTAGAAGGTCAAAAATATACTTATTTTAGAAAATGAAGATCCCATTATCTAATATAATCACCTCAATTCCAAGAAAATATCGCAGCGCCTTAAGATCTTTCATCTCAAATTTTTTTACTAGGATTGCCTTAAGACGGGATGTCTCCTCAATATCATTACCTATCAACTATGCCATCAACATATACGATAAGAATTGTGATCATAGTATTGTTTTGCTTGATAAAAATAGTGTGGTCTGCATGACACTATTAGTACCAAAATCTTAGCATAACCTTGAGGAATCTATCAAACCATGCTCGAGGGGACTATTTTAGCCCATAGAGAGCCTTCTTCAATTTGCACACCTTTCCTTCAGTTTCACGAGATGAAAAACCTGACAGTATATCCATATATACTTCTTCTAGATCTCCATGGAGAAATGTATTATTCATATCCAACTGCTGCAGAGTCCGACTCATATTAGCAGTACATAATAAGAGTACCCGGATTGAGTTCATTTTGGCTATTGGAGCAAAAGTTTTATGATAGTCAATACCATAAGTTTGGGTAAAGCCCTTAGCAACTAGCTTTACTATAAATAGCTATTTGCACCCAACTGCCTTATTCTCTTTTAGGGGAGAGATCAACTCCTAGTACTAATTTTTTTAAGGCTGTCATCTCCTCAACTATAGCTCTCTTCCACCTAAATCCCCATTTGCACCCAATTAGGTGTTGAGTACATGTCCTAATACCTTTTCGAAGGGCGATAGATAAGTTATAAGTATCAAGATCAACAACAAAGGACTCATTACCAAGTGGATCAATGAGAGAGTCTAAACCGGAGGACGGAGGTAGCAATTGGCAAGGTGGTAGTGGCACATGAGTGGCCTAATATTTCGCACGTCGAGAATAAGCATGTAGATCCATTCTATCTAATCGTCCAGCAACATTATGCTCTTTTCCATCCTTACTGGACTTTTTCGTCTCCTCCTCACTAGGAATAAGGGCTTGCAGGGTAAGATTCGAAAAAACCAAACCTTGAGACTGTGTATCCGATGGTAGCATCTCTTCAAGTCTAGATGTCTCCCCCTGAAGAGATGTCTCAGAAGAGTGGAAAAAGGACTCGAATTCCCAAAAAGTAACATCCATACTGAGAAATATTTTGCGAGCATCCGGATCATAGCATTTATAACTTTTTTGGGTAGCATAGTAGCCAATGAAGGCACATTTAATAGCCTTAGAACCCAATTTTCCACTCGGGTGTTTAGGAGCATGAACAAAGTAGGTGCAACAAAAAATCCGAGGTGGAAGAGAGGAGATAGATGGAGACCCGGGAAGAAGCTTCGAAGGGATTTTGAACTGAAGAACACTAGATGGCAAACGATTGACAAAATAAGCAACGACAAGTACTGCCTCACTCTAGAATGAATTGGGAGCATGCATAGTAATAAAAAAGGGAACGGACAACCTCAAAAAGATAACGATATTTGCGTTAAGTAACTCCATTTTGTTCAGGAGTGCGCACACAACTTGTTTGGAAAAGAATACCATGAGCCTCTAGATAGACACGAAATCCACTATTAAGATACAAAGTCCCATTATCAGTCTGAAGAATCTTGATGTTGGCATCAAAATGGGTACGTACCATGCGATGAAAATTTTGAAAATAGAAAAAGACTTCGCTTTTAGTGCGAAGTAAATATACCCAAGTAACACGGGAATGACAGGCAATAAATGTCGCAAACTACCGAGGACCCCATACATCAGAATGAATAATCGTGAAAGGAAAATAACTGCGTTTATTGACTAAAGGGTAAACTAATCGTTTATGTTTTGCAAATTCACAAGCCTCATACAAAAAATTATTTCAAGAACAATGTTTAACGAAAGAAGGAAAAAATCTCTCTAAAACTCTAAAAGAAGGGTGCCCCAAATGGCGATACCACTGATGTAATTACAAAAGGGTGGTTCTAGTTTAGCATGGAGAGCCTAGTCAGGTTGTGAAGGTGAAAAGGAAGCTGAAGACGGAACATCTAGCATGTACATGCCACCATGTGCACTACCACTGCCAATCATTCTCCCCGTCTCCGGTTCCTAAAAAACACAATGAGTGGGAAAAAAGGTCACAGAACCGTTTAAGAAACTCGTAAGACAACTAACAGATAAAAGGTTAGTAGAAAAGTTGAGAACATAAAGGAAAGATGATAGAGAAAGTAAAGAAGAGCAATGGATAAAACATTTGCTAGATATAAAAGATAAAGAACCATCGGTTATTCTGACCTTATATTTACTAGAACAAGTAAAGTAAGAAGAAAATAAAGTAGAAGAGCCAGTCATATAATCAGTGGCACCTGAGTTAATGATCCAATGAGTATGAGAGGCGATCGCACTAAGTGCAATAGGAGATATACCTGAATGTACAAAGTTGGAGGAGGAAGTAGAGGCTGTAGAAGAAGAGATGTCAACTCGAGCTGTCAGGCGCCTGAGAGTAATCAACTCTGCCTCAGAGAGAGGGCTAGTCTCTCCAGATGTGTTAACAGAGATCTCAGAAAGATGAGCGTGGGAAGAAATAGGGCCACTACGTCCACCTCCACATCCCTGAGTAGGACAACTATGTAACTTCCAGTAATGATTAATAGTATCACGGGATTTACCACAATGCTCACAACACAACTGATCTCGGGCTACTAAGTCATTCTTCTACCCAGATTTGGTATTACTAGGCTGGTCTATGCAGGGGATAAACGTGACAGTTAACACAAAACGATCATAATTATGAAGGGTAACCATAGCATGACGGCGGCTCTCTAATGGATCTCAACTCAAAATCTACACACGGATTGAATCATAGTCAATATTGAGGCCGACAAGGAAGTCATACACCCACTCATTTTCTACTATCTTCTGAAAAGCAGCAGCATCAGTAGTACAAACAGCATGGAAATCCTAATAATAATCAATCTCGTTTTACAAACTAGTCAACTCAGCGTAATACCGAGCTAAGGATTGGTTTTTCTGATCTAACCCACAGAATTTCTTCCTCAACTCGTATAATTGGCCATCATTGTTAGTCTGAAAATAAGTCTAGGCAGCAGCGGACCAAATCTTATGTGTAGTATCTAGAAGTAAAAAATTGCGACTAATGGAGGGCTGTATAGAGTGTAGCAACAAGGATATGACAAGATCATTTTTCTCTATCCACCGTGTGTGAGAAGATCTCATAATTGTTGGTTGTGTAGTTTCACCAATGATATACCCGGATACACCATGAACAGCAATGGCTACTAAATCAAATAATTGCTACCATCCAACTTGACAGGACTGATATGAAGAGACAGACTATCAGTTGGAGTCTCTAAACGAAGCAATCTAGTGTTCTCATGGCTACCAGAAAGTTTTGCAATATCAAACATGATTATGGAATAGCAAGGAAATATGCAGTACGATACCAGAAGAATCAATGAACGTTGTAGTGGATCCCAATAAACCAGAAAAAGGGCAACAGAATAGCAGCAAACCCTAGTTGCGAAGTTTATCCAACCCAAGAAGCTCCAAAACACCCCTGGTCGACATGAATAAAGGCCCAAACAAGTGTGTCAAACCCTTAACTAGATCAAGAAACTGAGTAGAACCCAAAAAAGGAACTGGCCGCGATGTGTCTGACTTGTAATCAACTAAAAAACATCAAAAAAATGCTAAATCGACCCTTGTAGGACCTTGTATACCTCAAATAAGCACCCATGGAGTGAGATGAAGGTATCCATCAAGATTAAAACGGCCGCAATTGCACTTTTTGAAAAAAACCCTAGTCGGCGCTGAAAATCCCAAAAAGTTCAAAAAAAATATCAAACATTTGAGAAAAGAAGGGGAAAAATCATGACACTAATCTTAAAGACCAGTCAATTATCTCTAGAAAAGATTTTTTTTTACAATAACTAATTCAGAAAAGAAAAGGAAAGAAAAAAAGAAAATAAAGAAATCTAAAGATGCTCACATAATCTTTGCATAAAACCTCACAAAAGCCAAAAAGATGCTCTCAAACTCTTGGAACGTCCCCTTATGAATCCATCCATATCATGGGCTTTGCTTATAAGCAACTGTAAGACGGCTTTCAAAGAAAAGCTCATTTTTTGCCAAAAAAATCCAAAAAATTTAAAATACCAATTATAGATATTAACAAACTTTTCTAGGCATGGAGACACTACCATTTGACCACACAATATATATATTTTTGGATAAATTACATTTACCTTCCTCGAGGTTAATTGAAAATATAAGGATGAAATGACATTGGCCTCCCTTGTTAGGCTTGTTGAGTAAACGGAGTTAACTTAAAATAATAGTTTACCATTTTACCCCTACAATTAATTAAAAAAATATATTTATTGAAAAGATCAAAATATCCTTTACAAGAGAGAGAGAAACAAGAGAAAGGGGCATGGGCGGCAAGGTCCAGCTGATGGAGATAGGGATGACAGTGGCAGCGGTGAGAGGAGTTTGAGTTGTACTACGATGACGGTGCGAGTTCCGGGCTCCGGCCTTTACCGACGGCCATGTCGGAGTTCTTGATGGGGTCAGGGTTCGACCGCTTGCTAGATCAGTTGGCGCATATTGAAATCAATGGCCTTGGTCGTCACGAATAGCCTTTGGCATCAAAAATCGCCATCGAATCGATGCTAACCGTTGAAATAATCACTGGACACACAAGCTCTGAATCGCACTACACCGTTTCTAAAGAAGTTTTCGTTCTTGGATCCGAAGCTCCTGAAATGCCTTGCAAGCACATATATACCACTCAGATTGCATCCTCCCTTGGCTATCCCTTCGAAATGCATGCCCAATTTGCCGCCACAAGCTTCCCACATGCTTTGTAACTACTGCAAAACTCGAAAATGGAGACGCATCTCGAGCGCCGACCGAGGAAGAGGCCGTTGGGCTCACCATATGGAGATTACTTGGTGGTGGATTTGCGGTGGGCAAGTTTTCCGGGGGAAGAAGAGCCGACAAGCGCGAGCATCCTACTTGTTCACAGAAATAGATGGCGGTTTCAACAACAATGGTGCTCTAAGGAGGATTTCTTGGGGTTCGAGGAGGGGCAGATCGAGACCCTTGATGCCACTACCCTTGTTCTCCCTCTCTCCTCAAACAATTTAATCTCTAACCCTAAAAATATTTTTTAAAAATTTTATTTTTTTTGTGAATTACTATTATAATTAAGGGTAATATAAGAAATATACAATGAGTAAGGGTAAAATAGGAACTTCATGTGTAATAATAGCTAACGTTAGTAAGCTTTGTTAAATTTGTTGACGATCAACTAACGAAAGGGGGCATTTGATATTAACGACATAACTCAATGCCATTTTAGAGACCTCAGAAGAGGTTCTTGTATTTTCAATTAACTTCAAGGGAGGTTAATGTAATTTACCCCCTTCTTTTTCAAAATATTTTGATTTTTTTTGGTCATTCAACTGGTATGTTTGTTTTTGTTTTGTGAAGATTTTTTGAAATTTTTTTTTCACAACGAATCTTGACAAAAAGCTTAAAAATAAGTTTGTTTTATGTTTTTTTTTTATTTTAAGTTAAGTTTTCTAAAATATCAAAACAATGATGATTATTTTCAATTTAACGTATTTACTTGGTCAAGGTCATATCATTTGTACCAAAGATTTTCCAGGTGCATAATTAAACCAAAAAAAAAAATGGTTTAAAGCAAACATACTCAAAAAAACTCGTTTAAAAAATGAGCCTAACATACACAGAACTCAAAAAAGGAGATGAAGACCACAACCTGCAAAAATGTTTAAAGAGAAATGATGGAACGATACTTTAATACACGCTAGAAGTTGAACCAAGAACAATGAAAGAGGAGAGAAGAGGCGGAGAAGGAGGAGAGTTACATAAGGAAAGAAGAGAGATAAAGGGTTTCCCTCCCTGCCATCTGTAATATATTGAACATGTGCGAAGTATAAAAATAGCCTCAGGTAAAATAACATATAATATAAAAAAGTTCAAACTGCATTCTGCAGCCCTCTCTTCTGCTTGGCTATTAAAGGCAGACTACACAATAGATAAATTCAAAGAGTGGAAGGTTATTGAGGATGCTACTTGTGTTCTATGTGGACAAGCGATGATAGTCAAAATGAAGAATTCTCTGACGTCATCCTGCATCAGCCAAATCTGGCAGCTCACATGGCTCACCAACTTGAACTCCCGAGGAACTGTATGCCCGAATAGGCCTGGAAAACGAGCATACCTATTTGACCCAAAAGGCTTAGCATGTCAAGAGCGACAAGCACTAACTCGTGACCAAACAACCCAAATGCAATAACTCGTGAACGTGGGCCAACCAACTTGGCCCATAAGCTTACACTCGAATCATTTATATAATATCCTAATTTTCCATCCCACATCCATGTGGGATGGATAATAAGAGTTCACAAAAATAACCTGGGCTCGTCTGGTTTATTGTATGTTGAATGAAAGGGGTTGCAGCAATAGTTTGCACCTTGACACAGTTAAAGTCACGATCTTTGTATAAATGCCTCTTAGCTTCACACTGTTGCAGTTACTAATCTGAATTTGACCATATGTAACAATTGGCTCATCCCACAAAGCACTTTATTTTGTTGTTATCATTATTATTCCCTAGATTTATTCCCTGTGATTCTTTTTATTAGAGGTATGCCACTCACAAATCTTGTTCCAACTGTTTCCATAATAAATCTCACTTACAACAAAATAAATTTAAAAGTTCTGTATACAAAAACAAAACAGAAAGTACCCTACTTGTCCAGGAAATGCTTGGTACATTGTGTTGATTGTGGAATTTTGTACCCAGGTGCCATTGATTGATGAAACTTCAGGATAAATTGTATTGGACGCTCCATCATGAGCAGCACCACAATTCACCATGAGACGACCATTTGGCATCAACTTGTCATACAATTCCAACCAAGTTGAAACCTGAATAATAACAGCCTAGAATAATAAGAAACAACTATAGTAATAACAGACTGGAATCAATACTTCTAAAGACAGCATGAGGAATGATCAATCATATTCAGTACAAAAATTGCAATGAGTAGGCAAAAAGATGGAAGGAGAATCTTTTGCAAATTGAGGATCAAATGACGTAGATCTATACCTGTAAATAGCAGTCAGCATGTTTTTAATGTTTTAGACTTGTAGTGATTAGTTAGGACAGAGTACTTTTGTCGTTTCAAGTTTTGAAAAACATAATATAATGTAGATTAAACGATGCAGAGTCTATATATGGTACTTCATTCTAATCAAACGATGTATATCTTTAAAAGCGTACTTCATGTAGTCTAGACTCTACATTGAGTATTTTGAATCCTTTAGATAATTTTTGTTTTCAATCTGAAGTCATAGGGTTTGGAAAGGTTATGCCATCTTGACAGAATTGAAATGAAAATCCTGAAATGATAAACGGAGCCGATGTAGTCTAAGATAACACAAACACACGGAAGAAGAAAAATAGTCTAAGACCCCAGCTGGGAACTCCAGAAACGCTTCCAACACTCCTGCCGGCCTGCTATCTAACCATGAAGGAAAAATTGAACGAGACTAAATGTCAAAATTCAGAATGAAATTCCTGATACGGATAGAAAGATCTTACAAGGGATCAATATCAAATAGAAAAGATGTCTCACTTAAAGTTCGCCGAAAACCCCGAAAAGAGACCCAAAACCCTTGGAATGGCCCAAACGACACAAGGCTGACCCTATAACTCTCAAGACATACATGTTTATACTTGTTGAACTTGAAATGAAATTCCTGACATTACCAGATGGCCCAAACCAATATAGGCCAAACGGATCACACATTTTGCGAACTTGCCTTCTCGAAGAGCCGCTTGAGCTCCGAGACGTCAATACTCGATGTTCAAGATTTTGTTTTTCGAAAATCCGACATGGCAGCTAATCTTAGAATGTCGTTTTATGTCTAAGGTGAGTTTTGGGGAATTGTTGGGAAAAAAAAAATTCACCACTAGGATCGCCTCGAAAAGTGTGACAAGGTTGCATGAGACTTCTTTGACACATGGGTGGACACTTGGCAACTCCCAAAAAACACCTGAACATGCATGATTACTGCACATAACTCCACTAAAACCTCAGATTTGTAGCATTTAAGCAACCAAAGAATTCATAAGCAAAATCCTAAATAAGAGAAGGAGAGACATTTGTAGGAAGAGGACTGAAGGAGAAGAAAAGGGGAGGAAGGAGAGGAGAGACAAGCCACCACTTGACCACCACCCTTCACTGCCCTGAGCCACCTGCGGCTACCAGAAAGACCAAAACAACCGCCGGTAAGTCATAAATTCAAGCAAAAATTCTGCTCTTCTTAAGTTCCTGTACCACCGCCACATTTAAATCACCACCACGACCATTTTCAAGCATCCTTTCATGTATGCAATCTTATGGGACACTAGATATATGTTTCTTCTTACAAACCAAACAAATTTTGCATCCTTTGGTTGAGAATTGAGTGAGACATGAACTTTTAAGTCACACATGTACAAAAATGGAACAATCCGGCACAGTTCAGATTAAACATTCACAAGTTTCTCCTCAGACCTCGTTTGTACATGATTTTTAATGTTTTGAAAAGAGGATGTCACGATATACAACTTTCATGTTTGTCACTTTCCCTAGAAAGTCCGTTTTCCATGTAGAATTTACGTCGGAAATTCAAAACTGGAATCTATTCGGATTTATGAAGTCCAACAAACCAGCCACCATTGAAAAGCCACCGTTTCTTCTACAGACCTCCGTTTTGAGTGATTCTTGAAGTTATGGAAAGAGGAAACAATGAACTACAACTTTTATGTTTATGACTTCACAAGAAATGACGTTCTCTAAGTGCAAATTGGACCTGAACATGGGGACATGAAGCTGTTCAAATACCGAAATTACGAAGAACAGTCTACTTTAAACCGTTGTTATTTTTTGTACAAACCTCAAATGGTTACAACACCGGGATTATTAAAAAATAGGTTGTGAGAGCTTTACAACAACATAAAATTTGACCAAAATAGGTTATGGTAAAGCCCTCAACCCTAAACTCGTTTTACCGTAAAGATGAGATTTTGATCACTTAGAGCATTTTCAATTTTTTTACTCAAAACTTATTCTTAGGAACCTTATATGTGAAAACTTACCGTTTCGGACTCAAGAACGTTACAAACCCCAAGATAGCCCAAAACATGTTTTACGAGACTTAGAGGTAAAATTACCGTTTTTGCCTCTAGAGACCACTTTAAAGCTGAACTTAAGTCTCCAAAAACCACAAACACCTTATAGTTTATGTTATGATATATTGGTATGTGACATGAGTTTTATTCTCTACGTGCTAGGGATCGAGTAGATACTTTCTACTTCGTGAACTACATCATTTTGCGTGCAATCTCACGGTGAGTTCATTGATGTTTCGATTTCTTAATTTTCCCTACGTCCTCTGTTTCAAGTTAAACGATATAGTTATTAGTTCATGTTAAGTTGAGGGTATTATTGTACTTTTTATATTTCTTGGTTCTATTATAAATAACAAGTGATAGGGTGTAAACCCTAGGTGGTTGCGCTTTCATTCATTGTGATTCTGATTCTCTCTCTTTCTCTTTTTCTCTCCCACTCTCTGCAATAATTCTAACATGGTATCAGAGCTCGATCCTATGTAAACTTCTTAGCAATTCTTGATTCTTTTTGTTTCCCCTCATTTTTTTGATTTCAAAACTGTAAGGAAAAAAAAAAACTTTCCTTGATGAACGTCTGGTTCTCTACACTCGATTTGTAATTTTTTTCAATTTTTCCATGCTTGTTTCATAGTTTTTTCCCAAATTTTCAAAAAGTCGGCACCGTTAGGGTTTCTCTGCCATCTTGCGATTGTACTGGTTTCTGCTTCAATTGATGGCCTAGTTCTCCTTCATAGGTGCCGACTCAGTGTGTTAGAGGCACAAATCAACCCTCTTTGATGTTTTGGGTTGATTTCAAGCTCGGGTGAAGTTTTTTCTGTTCGACTGTTCGCGCCTAGTTTTGTTTTTGCTCGGATTTATTCTTTTTTGGCTATGTTTAGTCTTCTTCAGAGGGTTTCGACACATCCCTGGGTGTTTAGTTGCAAATTTTCAGCCGTTTCTTAGTTTTGTTTTTTGGCTTTGCTGCGATTGGTATACGATTCTGGTCTTTACTGGTACTATAGTGGTTCGGATCTACTTGGTTTGCCTCTGTTTACAGTCCATTACTCCCCTCTGTTTCATTCTGCTTGTTCTCGGTTTCCCATAGCCATGTCTAATATAGGAAAGCCTTCTGGTAGTCATAAAGACACTGGATTGACTCGCTCAGGGACTCTTACTGATAATCCGTCCCTTCAGATTAGTCATGTCAAGCTTGATGGTAGCAATTATTTAATTTGGTCGCGTTCCTGCAGCTTAGCCATCGTTGCTCGCGGTATGTCTGGGTTTATCACTGGTGAAACCAAACAGCCCACATTCATTGGTTCTTCTCGCACACGCTGGATAGAGGAAAATGCCCTTGTTATGTCTTGGTTGTTACACTCTATGCAGCCCTCCATTAGTCGCAGTTTCTTACTTCTGGAGACTGTACATCAGATGTGGTCCGCTGCTGCTCAAACTTATTCACAGAATGGCAATGATGTCCAGTTGTATGAGTTGAGGAAGAAACTCCGTGGGTTAGAACAGAGAGATCACTCATTGGCTCAGTATTACGCTGAGTTGACTAGTCTATGGGGTGAGATTGATTATCATCAGGACTTTCATGCTGTTTGTCCTACTGATGCTACTTCTTTTCAGAAGATGATGGAGAAGAAGCGGGTATATGACTATTTTGTCGGTCTCCATGTTGATTATGATCCGATCTGTGTTCAGATTTTGGGTCACGATCCATTTTCCACCTTGTGACAAGCATACGCTTATGTTCAACAAGAAGAAAGCCGTCGTCATGTTATGGTTCCTATCTCCAGTCAGGAACGTTCTGTGTTAACTGTCGCATTTCTTCATCGCACTGGCCTAGTCATATTAAGTCTGGAGAGAAGCATGGCTCTGTCGCCCGTGATCAGTTGCATTGTGAGCATTGTGGTGAAGCTCGTCATACTATTGATCACTGTTGGAAGTTACATGATCGTCCTACTCCAGGACGTGGCGGTGGACGCGGTGGTGGGCGTAGTGGACCTGTCCGTTCTCACGCGCATCTGTCTGAGCTCCCTACTAGCACATCTGGGGAGACTGGCCCTCTTTGTGAGACGGAGTTAACTACTCTCAGGCGTCTGATGACTCGGGTTGATATTATCTCTTCCACTGCCTCTCCTTCCTCCAACTTTGTTCATTCAGGTATTTCTCCTATTGCCCTTAGTGCAATTGCCTCTCCTACTCCTTGGATCATTAACTCCGGTGCCACTGATCATATGACTTGCTCTTCTACCTTATTTTCGTCTTATTCCACTTGTTCTGGTAAGGATAAGGTTAGAAAAGACGACGGTTCTTTATCATCTATTTCTGGCAAAGGTTCTATTCTTTGCTCTTCTCTATTTTCACTATCCTCTGTCCTTCATGTTTCCAATTTTTCTACTAATCTTTTATCTGTTAGTCGTCTTACCAGTTCCTTAAACTGTTCTGTAACTTTTTTTCTCACTCATTGTGTTTTTCAGGAACTGGTGACGAACAGAATGATTGGCAGTGGTAATGCACATGGTGGCCTGTACTTACTGGATGTTTCGGCCTCTGCTTCCGTTCCACCTTCCCTATCTAATCAGGCTCTCTATACTGATGCTGGCCTCCTCCGTCTCCAATTACTTTAGTGGCATCATTCTTTTGGCATTTTAGAGATACTTTTTCCCTCTTTAGTTAAACATTGTTCTAGAAATGATTTTTTGTGTGAGGCTTGTGAACTTGCCAAATATAAACGTTCTGTTTATTCTTCAGTTAATAAACGTAGTGTTTTCCCTTTTACTATTATTCATTATGATGTGTGGGGTCCCTTACCTATTACTTCTCTTTCTGGTTATCGGTGGTTTGTGACGTTTATTGACTGTCATTCTTGTGTTACTTGGGTTTATTTGCTTCGCACTAAAAATGAAGTTTTTTCCTGTTTTCAAAATTTTCACCGCATGGTCCGCAACCAGTTTGATGCCAACATCAAGATACTCCAGACTGATAATGGGACCAAGTTTCTTGATGGTGTTTTTTGTGCCTAACTAGAGGCACATGGTATTCTTTTCCATACCAGTTGTGTACACACTCCTGAACAAAATGGCGTTGCGGAACGCAAAAATCGTCATCTTCTTGAGGCTTCTCGCTCCCTTCTTATTTCTATGCATGTTTTCAAGTTTTTTTGGAGTGAGGCAGTCCTTACTACGGCCTATCTTATCAATCGTTTGCCTTCTAGTGTTCTTCAGTTCAAAACACCTTTGGAGCTTCTTCCCGGATCTTCTCCTGTCTCCTCTTTTTCACCCCGGATTTTTGGTTGCACTTGCTTTGTTCATGCACCCAAACACCCCGGTGGAAAATTGGACTCTAAGGCTATCAAATGTGTCTTCATTGGCTAGTCTGCTACCCAAAATGGTTTAAATGCTATGATCAGGTCACTCGCAAAAGCTTTGTCAGTATGGATGTTACCTTTTGGGAGTCCACACCTTTTTATCACCCTCCTCAAACATCTCTTCAGGGGGAGGCTTCTAGCTTAGAAGAGATGCTACCATTGGATACACCGACTCAGGAGACTCGAGGTTTGGTGTTCCTAAATCTTACTTCGCCTGTTCTGCTGGCTCTTGGTGAAGGGGAGACGGAACCAAGTAAGGATGGAACTGAACAGGATGTTGGTGGATGCTTAGACAAAGAGGATATGCGTACCTATTCTCGACGCTCGAAAGATCAAATGGCTCGTGTGACACTACCATCTTGCCAGTTGTTACCTCCATCCTACAGTTCAAATTCTCACGCTGAACCACCTGGTAATGAGTCATCTGTTGTTGATCTTAATGCTTTTAATTTACCTATCGCTCTTCGCAAAGGTGTTAGGACATGTACCCAACACCCAATTTTGTCTCGTATAATTCTTTATCAGCCCCATATCGTGCTTTTGTCTCCTCCTTGTCCTCTATATTGATTCCACAGGGTTGGAAGGAAGCCATTGAGGACCCTAAGTAAAAGAAGGCTATGATTGAGGAGATGACAACCTTAAAAAAATACGGCACTTGGGAGTTAGTCTCTCTTCCAAAAAAGAAGAAGGCAGTTGGGTGTAAATGAGTTTTTACAGTAAAGCACAAGGTAGATGGATCAATTGAGAGATTCAAAGCACGACTAGTTGCTAAAGACTTTACTCAAACTTATGGCATTGACTATCAGGAGAATTTTGCTCCAGTGGTCAAGATGAACTCAGTTTGGGTACTCTTATCTTGTGCCGCTAATATAGGTTGGCCTCTTCAGCAGTTGGATGTGAAAAATGCATTTCTTCATGGAGATCTAGAAAAAGAAGTATATATGGATGTACCACCTGGATTCTCATCTCATGAAATTGAAGGGAAGGTGTGCAAATTGAAGAAGGCCCTATATGGACTAAAACAGTCTCCTCGAACGTGGTTTGATAGTTTCTTCAAGACCATGCTAAGATTTGGGTACCGACACAGTTAAGCAGACCATACTATGTTTATCAAGTAAGGCAATAATAAGATCACTGTTCTTATTGTCTATGTTGATGATATAGTTGTGACAGGTAATGATTCTGAGGAGGCATCACGTCCTAAGGCAAATCTAGCAAAAGAAATTGAGATGAAAGATCTGGGGGCACTACGATATTTTTTTAGAATTGAGGTGGCTAGATCGGATAATGGGATCTTCATTTCCCAACGAAAGTATATTCTTAACCTTCTAGATGAAGCTAATATGATGGGATGTCGACCTGCAGATTCACCTATCGAGGCTAATCATCAACTCCATAGTGGTGATGGAGAACCTGTCAACAAGGGCCAATTTCAGCGATTTGTGGGAAGATTAATATACTTGTCTCACACCAGACTTGACATTACATATGGTGTGGGGGTTGTCAGTCAGTTCATGCATGATCCTCGTAGTGTACATCTTAACGCTGCTTATCGTATTCTGCGATATCTTAAGTCTGCCCCTGGCAAAGGGCTCTTATTCTCTCGTCACGGCCATTTCACATTAGAAGCTTACACAGATGCAGATTGGGCTGGTTCAGTTGATGACAGACGATCTACATCTGGGTATTGCACATTTGTAGGGGGTAATCTGGTTACTTGGCGCAGTAAAAAGCAAACAGTGGTAGCTTGATCAAGTGCAGAAGCTGAGTATAGAGCTATGGCACATGGCATTTGCGAACTCATTTGGCTCAAAGTCCTATTAAAGGATTTGGGTATTGAGTATGATAAACCTATGAAGTTGTACTGTGACAACAAGGTTGCCATTAATATTGCCCATAACCCTGTCCAGCATGACAAACGAAGTATATAGAGATTGATTGACATTTTATTAAGGAGAAATTGTGTTAGGGATCAATATGTATGCCATTTGTGAAATCTGCCGATCAATTAACAGACATTTTTACTAAACGGCTTAGTAGTAAAATGTTTCAACCCATTGTATGCAAGTTGGACATGAAAAATATCTATACCTCAACTTGAGGGGGAGTGTAAAGTGAGGATATTATTATACTTTTCGTATTTCTTGGTTCTATTATAAATAACAAGTGATAGAGTGTAAACCCTAGGTGGTTGCGCTCTCATTCATTGTGATTCTGATTCTCTCTTCCTCATTTTCTCTCCCACTCTCTGCAATAATTCTAACAGTTTACGAAATGATGAACTTCATATATGATTGATGCCATGCTATGGATATCTTCTGAATGAAATTATATTTTTAACATACTTAGCTACAAACTTCTATATACATGGACTTTGTATATGCATTGAATGAATGAATGAATGAATGAAAATCTTATACTTGGTGCGCCCCTCGATTGTTTTTGTATGCTAAGGGACGTTAAAAGAATTAGCAGTATTGGGCGGTAAAAAGAAGGCAAAATGTTAGACGTTGATATCTCGTCACTTCAAAAGGGTCGCTCCCCTATTAGACAAAGAAGCTGATAGACGATACATCATATTAGTTTTGCCTGAAAGATTGCGTAGCAACAAGCTATGAATGTATGATTTTTTTTTTGCCTGAAAGATTACATAGCAACAAACCATGAATATATGATTTGTTATATCTTTTGAGATGTTGGCTTGAGAAGCCATAGTTATATATTAAAAAGGAGCCAAAGGGTTAACAGCTCATAGTGTTTTACATACATGACAATATGCCCAGCCTAATGAAAATAGCATAAGAGCTATAATTTTTATAAGCTATGTTTTTGAAAAAGTGATTTTATAATGAGGCCTGAAAACTGATATGCTTCTTATAAGCGAAGTAAAACTTTTGTTACTCTTGCCTCATACGTAAAGAAGAGAATTTTCAAACTAGATGAAGTTGAACTTAGATAATCCATGCTAACCTAGAAATCTTGATATCCATGTTCTCACCAACTTTGCCAATGTTGCTATATATGTTGTTAAAGGAAAGTGAATGGTTGGTTTGAAGGAAGGCCTTGTTATGGGTATAATATGATGTTCTTGTTTGTTTTTGTTTTTCTTTTAGACGACGTAAATATTTATACGGTCCGAGTTATGGGTATAGTTGATAAATGTCCGTAATAATTATATGTTGTAACACTAGTAGTAGCATTAGGATATGTTTGAAAATTCTTATGCCTCCACATAATCATTTCCTTCAAAAAAATTTTTGACAAGTGTTTTGAAAATCCCTAAACTAGTTGAGTAAACAGGCCTCGGGTGGGTTCAGACCCACTGACCAGTCACAGATCCTCCCTAGAGGGTTCGGTCGTGAGAGTATTATTAGGAGAAAATAATGAGACTTAATTTTAACCTTTACACCACACCAGTATTTATATAAGACACACCAAGATAATTACAAAACGATCCTAACAAACATAAGTAATTATCTAACACCTCCCTCAAGCTGGAGCATAGAGGTCGAGCATGCCTAGCTTAGAAAGAAGTCGCTAGAAACTAGAAGCAGCTAACGGTTTGGTAAGAAAAATCACCCAATTGATTCTCTGCGCGAATATAGGGAGTGACAATTTGGTTCGTCACCATTAAGTCTCAAATAAAGTGACAGTCAACCTTAATATGTTTAGTACGCTTATAAAACATAGGATTATTAGCAATACATATGGCTGCTTGATTATCATAAAAATTCTCCATAGGACGAAAAGACATGATGCCAAAGTCCTGAAGAAAATAACGAACCCACAACATTTCAGAAGCAGTATGAGCTATAGCCCGATACTTTGCTTCAGCACTAGAACGCGCAACAACATTCTATTTCCTAGTACGGCAAGTGACAGGATTACCGCCAACAAATATATAATAGCCAGAGGTGGACTGCCTATCAAAGCGATTGCCAGTTCAATCAGCATCACTAAAACCAATCATAGACAAAATGATCAAATTGGCGATATAACAATCCACAACTTGAGGCACGTTTCAAGTAGCGAAGAATACGATAAATGGCATAAAAGTGTGGTTGATGAGGAACATGCATAAACTGGCTAACAACACCAGCATATGTGATATCAGGACGAATAACTGTAAGATAAATTAACTTCTCAACAAGTCGCTAATAACAACCAGCATCTAAAAATGGTTTTTCCTGTTCAGCATTGAGCTTAACAGTAGAATCCATAGGTGCATCAACTGGACGAGCACCAAGCAATCTAGTCTCAAAGAGAAGATCAAGGGTATACTTACGTTGGGATAAAGAGATCCCCTGGGAGGAATGGGCAACCTCAATTCCAAGAAAATAATAGAGAACGCCTAAGTCCTTGGTATGAAAACGATGAGCCAAATGTCATTTTAAAGCAGTTATACCAGGAGAATCATTACCAAAAATAATAAAATCAACATAAACAATCAGCACAATAGTACCAGCAGAAGAATGATGAACAAAGACCGTATGATCAAATGTGGAACACCAAAAATCGTAAGCAACGACAACAAGGGATCTAAATAATGGGCCATTATGTAACAGATCGGCCGTTACGTAATGGTATCTTAACGTGCCGATCCCGTTACGCTACAGTGTATCGGGTGCACAAAAAATCCCCACTGTATCGATCGTTGCTCTCGTTACGTAACTGGTATTAGTCGAGTATTGGACTGTAACGGCCATTATAGCCGATACGGGCCCTCCCGCGACACAACGACAACTGAACTCACCTTTTATCTTTCTTTTGTCATCTTCGAACTCATCTATGCCTTTTCTATTTTCCCGAACTTGTTTCGCCTCTTCCGAACTCATCTTGCTTTTCAATTTCAGTTCGGATCTAGGGTTCAACGTCCATTTGGATTCCAAATCGATTTAGATTTCAGTTATGATCTTGCTCTTCAATTTCGATATCAATTCCGATCGTGTGTTAGAGTTCCAATCTAGGGTTCCGATCGTTTTTCGGCGTTGATTTGGATCGCCAGTTCGATTTGGAGTTTGATTTGGATCGGGGTCGATTGCCGATCGTGTGTTGCCGATTTGCCGCTGTTGCGATTTAGGAAATATTTGCGATTTGGGACTCTCAAAGGCTGTGTATGTGTAGACAAATCATTTGCCTCATTAATTTTTTTTAATTTGTAAGTTTTTTTATTATTTAATTGGTATTTAAATTCCCATTATAATTTTTATTTGTATCTTTATCTTGTTTTTTTAATTATTTTCTTTAATTAATCATCTTATAATTTTTTATTATTATTGTATATAATATTTAAAGCATGTACATACCTTACCTTATTTATATTATATAAAGTAATATAAATATTTATTATTTAGTATAATATTTTTTATTTAAGTTGAATTATTCATAATTAAATTATATTAAAAGTATTGTAGTTACTTGTATTGTAATATTACTTTAGTAACTTTGTTTATGATATATAAAAATTATAAAATAATAATATTATTATGATATGCCTGTTTTTTTGGATTTCATGTTGCTAATTTAATATATAAAATATTAATGCAAAGTGAATAAAATCACAATGCCACATGAAAACTTAGAGGCAGAGCCTAGTGACGATATTGGATGAAAATTTGCAGATTCAGTGCCAAATAACAGGCATAAACTGTATTGCAAATTATGTGGAAGGTTGGTTACTGGAGGAATAACTAGATTAAAGCAACACTTGGCTCATCAAATGGGACAAATTAAAGCAAGCCCAAATGTCTCTATAGAAATTAAGGAAGAAATGATGAGACACCTCCGAGGATAGAAGGAGAAACAAATTGACAAGAAGTAAAGGGAAAAATTAGCTACACAAATTAGAGCTTCTCAATGATAGTATGGTGATGGTGGTGATGATGATGATGATGATGATGATGGTAGAGGATGTATAAATATTTCTAGTGATGACTATGGCAAGGTGAGAAAGTGTAAAAGAGTATAGAGAACGAGAGGAAAGACAGAGATTTGCAACACGTTCTGGGCATAGATATGATACATGTAGTAGCAGGATAGGTCTGGCAGGAGGATCAAGTTTGCCAAGATTGGGGCGTCGATCTGCTAGTGTTCGACAAAGTAGTAGTACTGGTAACAGACATAAGTGGGTAAATCCAAACACACCAGAAGCGAGATTAGCTGCAATGGATTCGATGTTACATCGAAGTAAACAAAAGCAATAAAAACTGCCTACAAAAGTTATGAAGACTGTGAGGACAAAATTAGGTAGGGCAGTTAGTCAATTCCTCATCTATGGTAGGCATTCAGCCAATGCAGTTCTCAATCATTGGTTTAAACCAATGTTGGATGTTGCCAGAGAAGTGGAACCAAATGTGGAACTCCCTCCTCCATATGAGGTAACTGAAGTTTACTTACCAATGGAGTATGAGTTAATCAAAAAGTAGATTGAGTCCCACAAGCATGCTTGGGAGGAGAGAGGCGTGACAATAATGTGTGATGGATGGACAGAGCTTACTAGGAAGCACATAATTAATTTTCTAATTTACAGCAATCGAGGAACAATTTTTCACAAGTTCATTGATGCCACAGATGTGCCTAGCAGGACATCAGAATACTATTTGAGCCTACTCGATAAAGTTGTCGGTGAGATTAGAGAAAAATGTGATACAAGTTGTGACAGATAACGAAGCTGCTTTGAAGCTTGCAGGAAAAAAACTTACGGAGAAGAGGCCGCATCTGTATTGGACAACTTGTTCAGCTCATTGCATTAATCTCATATTGAAGGACATCGGCAAGAAAAATAGTGTGGCAAAAGTGTTAGATGAAATCAAAAAAATCACCAGCTTCATCTACCAACACAATTGGATTGTGAATTTAATGAAGAAATTTACCAATGATAGGGAATTGCTACGCCCTGCCATCACGTGCTTTGCTACAAATTTCATTACATTAGAAAGCTTTATCAGACATAAGGGTGGTTTGCAAGAGATATTTCATTTTAACGAGTGGAGAAATTCTAAATATGGTAGGGACAGACATGGTAAGGAATGTGAAGTACAAAAGAAGGTGATGGATAGGGACTTCTGTATTAAAGCCAATGAAATTTTGAAAGTGCAAGAATCCCTTATTAAGGTACTTCGACTGGTAGATGGCGATAAGAAACCTACAATGGGTTTTATTTATGATGCTATGAATAAGGGTGAAGCTCGCCATTCAAAAGGATTGTCGATACTACAAAAATTATTAAAAAATAATTGATAAAAGATGAAATTTTTAACTGCACCCCGACTTACATGCAGTTAGTGAGTTAACTTAAATAGTTACAATAGTTAATTAAAAATTAAAATGTCATTGACATTTGAATCATTTGATTTGACAGGCTATTTTCTCAATCCACAATTCTAATACGGGAAAGGTGTTTCCAACCATACGAAAATTATGAACGGTGTCAAAAATGTTATACAAAGGTTGGAGCTTGACATTGACAATCAAATTAGAGCTATAAATCAAATAAGTTAATTACTTAATTATCATATTAAATCAAGTAATAAATAATAATAGTAAATGATATTTTGATAATAATACTAATGACATTGTCAGCAATATTAATAGATTTTGCAGTTTCGAGATAAACAAGATTCTTTTAGTACGATAATTGCCCTGCGAGCCGTGCATCATACAAATCCTAGTAATATAATAATGCAAGTTATGCAACAGTAGTCCACCATATAAATTAATTTTATATTTCTCAATTTGTTATTATCACTAATATGCAATTTTTTTTTTTTTAGTTAATGTAGCTGAATGGTAGATCCACTATGGTACATCTGCTCCTGAACTTCAAAGAATTGATGTGAAAGTGTTGAGCCAAATTACATCGGCCTCTAATTGTGAGTGTAATTGGAATACTTTCGATCTCATCTACACTAAGACAAGGAATCGATTGAAATACATGAAGTTAAATAAACTTGTCTATGTGTACTACAACATACGACTAAAAATCAGACATGCTACAAGGAGGAGTCACAAAAGGAAATAGATGATCATTTCAATCCAATCAATCTTGACATCTTTGAAGAAGATGATCCACTTGCTTCGTGGTTACAAGAGAGAGAACAACCAACATTAGATGGGCAAGATAATTCTGATTGGTTGAACCTTAATGATGATGACCATCATGATGCAATCAATTCTAATACGGGAAAGGTGCATCCGGTGGTGGTGGCGGTGGTGGCGACGGTGGTTTACGAAGATGATCCACCGGATGCACCTTTCCGGTGGATCATCTTCGTAAAGGTTCACGAAGATGATCCACCGGATGCACCTTCTGCAGGCGCATCCGGTGGTGGCGACGGTGGTTTAAGTCTACTTAGTAGCAGTAATACTCATACCAACTCATCCCCTGATAGAGGCAATGCTGGTGATAGGCAACATGAAGGTGAACCCTCTAAATATAAACATACTGATACCAAAAGAGGCAATTCACCTTTTCGTGAACCCAGGATGCATGCTTTTCGTGATGATGAGGAGATTGGAGATGATAATCATTTGATGCACTACTGAAGGAGTAGACGTCGATCATCAGGCGAGGCACGTGACAACTATGATGATCATCCTATTATGCACCAATTTGGAGAGCTTGGATTTGGAGGACAACCTGACCATTACCCATGAGGGCCACGACCACATCCCATGTACCCTTAGGGCCCTCAAGGCCCTCAACCTTTATACTATCCTCCGCCACCCCTTCTCTACTACCATATACCTCTTGCAGCTTATCATCAACCACCAATGGCTTACTATCCTTAGTATGATACGTCACAGTATGGTTATGAATTATTTGGGCCGCCTATTCCTTATGGTTATTGTTTTTCAACCTCCTGAATCTTCAAGTAGTGGCAATACGATGGATACTGGAGGTAGAACCTTTAGCTACCGCCAACGACGGCAACCACACCAAGTTTATGATGATGATGATGATCATGACATTTATGAACCACGCCATTCTTTCTGGATGTGAGAGGTGTCATTTTCCTTAAATAAAAACTAAATGAATATTAGTATGTAATTTTTAAAATGATATCTTGTTAGTAATAGTAATATGTTAAAATGTAGAATTGTTATTTGTTAGTATATAATTATATTAGAATTTTAAAGTATGCATCATGCATGACATTGACATTATCAGAATCAATATTATTTTTTTGCTGGTCTTTGATATAAAAAATTATCAATTATATTAGTATTTTTAATATCATAGATACTTAGTGAAATTCTTTTACCATACAACAATATCGTATTTTTTTTTAATTTTAAAAACAACATAAATTCTAGAAAATATGTTTTTTGTGTCCAAATAGCAATTAAAAACAATTACAAACATTCAATTTGTAGTAAATAAAATTAGAATATGTTTATCAATGAGTTTTATGCCATTTGTTAGCGCTTGAAAAAAATTCACGTCCGTCGACGCTCGATTCCTGTTACAGGTTGACCGATACGCCCGATATCCGTTACACGCGACCATGACCGTTACGCCGGCTTATACCGCGATTTAAAACCTTGATGACAACTGAGCTTAAGTGATTAAACCAGACACGAGGAGATTGCTTCAGACCATATATAGCCTTATGCAAGCGACAAATAAGGTGCTCACTGCCAAGCACAACATAGTAAGGGAGCTGATCTATATTGACCTCCTCCTAGAGATCACCATGAAGAAAGGTGTTCTTAATGTCAAGCAAATATAACGGCCACGACCGGCTCGTCATATAGAAGCAGTTTTTCATATCTTGAGATATCTAAAGACCTGTCTGGGTCTTGGCCTATTCTTCTCAACTAGTGCTTAATCTAGTCTTTCATGCTTCACTCATGCTAATTATGCTGGATCCGAAACTGATCGACGCTCCACAACTGCTTTTTGTACTTTCTACGACCACCATCTTATATCATGGAAAAGTACAAAGCAGACAATTGTTCCAAGATTTTCGACTGAGGCTGAGTATTGGGTAATGGCTTAAGGCACTTGTGAAATACTATGGCTGCGATCTCTTCTTGCTGACTAGGCTTCAATGAAAAAGGGTCATCTCAATTATTTTGTGACAACAAATTTGCCATTATACTTACCTCTGATTTAGTGGTTCATGAACGGACCAAGTATATAGAGGTGAATATTCACTTTATTCGGGAAAAAGTTCGGACATACACACAGATTCCCTCTTTTGTCTCTTCATCTGATCATCTCTTCATTTTATCAGACTGCGAATATGTTCACTAAATCTGTGGAACTATCTTTGCTCCGGTCATGCAAGGCTTAATTGACATCTTTGCTCCAGCTTGAGGGAGCGTATTAGAACCAATATTGGAAGCAACATATTTGGCAATTAGAATCTCACTTATTATGGGTTGATTACTAGAATCAACACATTAGGAAATTATAATCTTGGTGATTATGATTTGATTTGCAGATTTATTTTTCTTCCTTTTCTGTAATCTTATTTAATCAGTATAAATAGACAGATAAACATCTTTGAAGGTAAGAAAAAAATATACAATTCTTTTATTCTTTTATCGTAAGCATGCTTAGAAGATTGGATCTCATCCATTAAAGATTGTGATTCAAGGGATATGAAATCCATATCCAGCAAAGTGATCTAGATCTTCAATCCTTCATTAATGGAGTAAGTTAAAGTCCAATAAAGTAGGCTTGATTGAATTTCCATTTCAAACAACGCATGTTAGCTTTAAATGTAATATCTTGACTTGATGTCCAAAAGATTTGTGAAAATCTTCCAAAACTTGTTATCTAATATCCAAATGGAATTCGGAATTTGGGGATTCTCCTGGCATGAAAGGATGAAATACTATAATGATTGTATCTATGTACATAGCACATTCTTCAAATTTATAATATATATATATATACACACACACACACCAAACTTCCAAGGCCATTTTAAGCATTTAGATCACTTAGATGATTTAATAAAGATTAACACATGATTAAGTAAAGTAAATATAATTTTATTCAGGTTTAGCCAAAAGATTGCCAACATAGAGACATTAACACCCAACCCGATATGCATTAACTGAAGTTTACTTACCTAGAGTGTATGAGGCAATCAAAAAGTGGATTGAGTCACACAACTCTATTTGGAGGAGAGAGGCGTGACAATAATTTGTGATGGATGGACATGACCTACT
Organism: Heliamphora exappendiculata; assembly: GCA_034768845.1. NCBI lineage: Eukaryota > Viridiplantae > Streptophyta > Magnoliopsida > Ericales > Sarraceniaceae > Heliamphora > Heliamphora exappendiculata. The sequence continues at coordinate 15,404,997 of JAOTRH010000018.1, read as the reverse complement.
AATTTCCTAGTTTACAGCAATCGAGGAATAATTTTTCATAAGTCCATTGTGCCACAGATGTGCCTAGTAGGATATCAGGGTACTTATTGAGCCTTCTCGACAAAGTTGTTGACGAGATTGGAGAAAATTATTATGTGATACAAGTTATGACGGATAACGAAGCCGCATTGAAGCTTGCAGGGAAAAAAAATTATGGAGAAGAGGCGGCATTTGTATTGGACAGCTTGTGGAGCTCATTGCATTGATCTTATATTGAAGGATAGTGGCAAGAAAAAGTGTTGCAAAGGTGTTGGATGACGCAAAAAAAATCACTAGCTTCATCTATCAATACAATTAGCTTGTGAATTTAATGAAGAAATTTACCAATGCCAGAGAATTGCTACGCCCGGCTATCACAACTTTGCCCCTAATTTCATAACATTAGAAAGCCTTACCAAACACGAGTGGTTTGCAAGAGATGTTCCATTCTAACAAGTGGAGAAACTCTAAATGGGGTAAGGACAAACATGAGAAGGGATGTGAAGTGCAGAAAAAAGCAATGGATAAGGATTTTTAGAGTAAAGCAAATGAAATTTTGAAAATGCAAAAATCCCTTCTTAAGGTACTTTGATTGGTAGGTGCCGATGAAGCCTACCATGGGTTTTATATATGAAGTTGTGCATCAGGCGAAGCTCACCATTAGAAAGGATTGTCGGTACTGAAAAGATAATTGAAAAATTATTGAAAAAAGTTAGAATTTTCAACTGTATCAAGACTTATATACAGCTGGTGAGTTAAATTAAATTTATTACATAATTTAAGTGAGTGAGTTTTTACAATAATTGATTACGAACTGAAATGTTATTGACATTTGATTTGACATGCTATTTTCTCAATCCACAATTCTAATAACGGGAAGGTCTTTCCAATCACATGGAAGTTATGAATGGTGTCATAAATGTTATACAAAGGTAGAAGCCAGACATTGACAACCAAATTAGAGTGATAAATAAAGAAAGTTAACTCTTAATTATCATATTAAAATAAGTAATAAATAATAATATTAATAATAACAGTAAGTGATGTTTTGGTAGTAATACTAATGGCACTGTCGAAAATATTAATAGATTTTACAATTTCGAGATAAACAAGATTCTTTTGATACGATAATTGCTCAGCGAGCCGTGCTACATACAAATCCTGGTAATATAATAATGCAGCAGTAGTCCATTTAAATTAATCTTTATATTTCTTAGTTTGTTATTATTACTAATATGTGGATCTGTTATTTTTGGTTAATATAGTTGAATGGTGGATCCATTACGGTACATCACTCCTGAACTTCAAAAAATTGTTGTCAAAGTATTGAACCAAACCACATCGGCCTCCAATTGTGAGCGTAATTGTAGTACCTTCAATCTCATACATACTAAGACAAAGAATCAATTCAAATACATGAAGTTAAACAAACTTGTCTGTGTACTATAACATGCAATTAAAAATTAAACACGCTACAAGAAGAAGTCGAAAGGAGATAGATGATCATTTCCATCCAATTAATCTTGGCTACATCTTTAAAGAAGATGATCCACTTGCTCCGTGGTTATAAGAGAGGGAATAACCAACATTAGATGGGCAAAATAATTCTGATTGGTTGAACCTTGATGTTGATGATCCAGATGATGCAACCAACTAAGCACCTAATGAATAAAATAGCCCTTCTACAGGTGGATCTGGTGGTGGCAGCAGTAGTTGAGTCCACTTAATAGCAATCATATTGATACCAAGTCATCCCTTGATGGAGGCAATGCTGGTGCTAGACAACATGAAGCTGAACCCTCTGAATATAGACATATTGATACTGAAAGAGGTAATTCACCTTTTTGTGTAGAATCTGGGATGCATAGCTTTTGTGATAATGAGGACATTGGAGATGATGCTCATTTAATGCACTATCGAAGGCGGATACGTCATTCATCAGGCGAGACACGTGACAATTATGATGATCATCCTATTATGCACCAATTTGGAGAGCTTGAATTTGGAGGACGACCTGAACAATACCCACGAGGGCCACGACTATATTCCATATATCCTCAGGACCCTCAAGGGCCTCAACCTTTATACTACCTCTGCCACCCCCTCTCTACTACCTTCCACCTCCTGAAGCTTATCCTCAACCACTTATGGCTTATTATCCACCTCAGTATGCTACAGCACATCATGGTTCTGGATTATTTGGGCCGCCCATTCCTTATGGTTATGTTTATCAGCATCCTGAATCTTTAACTAGTGGTAATACGATAAATACTAGAGTTAGAACCTCTAACTACCATCAAAGGCAACAACCACGTCGGGAAGCTTATAATGATGATGATGAACATGAGTTACGAACCACGCCACTCTTTTTTTATATGAAAGGTGTGTCGTTTGCCTTGTTTACAAATATGTTAGAATGCTGGATTGTTATATGTTAGCATATTAGAGGTTTAAAGCCTCCATGACATTATGGAAATCAATATTGATTTTTTCTTGTTTATGTTATCAAAGATTATCCATTATATTAGTGTTTATAATATCATAGATAGTGAAATTCTTTTACCATACAACAATATCATATTTTTTTATTTTAAAAACATAAATTCTAGAAAATATGTTGTGTCAAAATGTCAGTTAAAAACAACTACAAACATTCAATTCGTAGTAAATAAAGCTAAGATATATGTATCGATTAGTTTTATGCCATTTGCTAGCGCTTGAACAAATTCACGTGCGTGCTTACTGATTCTGGTTACAGGTTGACCAACACGCCCGATACCCGTTACCCTACATGTTGCCCAAGGATATGAACAAATGTTCACTCCATAGATGAACTAGTAAACCCACCAAACGAACCTAAAACCCCTTCAAACTAGCCCCTAGCTTCAACGCGCAACTCCCGGAGACCACCAATCTTGAAACATTGGTTCTCCCTTGAAGACCCACCCTCTATTTAAGACCCTCGAAGCCTCCATCTTCGAAGGTAGCAAAAATAAGAAGAAAGCTTCATATAGATCCCACAACTTCACCTCCATTGGGACACCCCACCTCTTATTGGCCCATAGATGTAACTCTTGGCCTCTAGCAAAGGGCCTAACTTACTCCACTCCTCAACACAACCAACCAAACAGCTTTCTAGAAAATTAAGGACCTCCGAACAAGAAAAAGGGTCCACAAATAAGAATCGCTGCTATTTGCGAGAAAGATCCTTTTGACTCGGAGTTCTCCAATACCCTCACAGCTCCAAGCTCTATCATTTCCGTAACCACAAAAGTCCAGTCCTTACCGTTCATTACCTTCCTTCGACAATCAGACAAAGCTCCTCCCCTTTTCAAGCCTAGGCTCCACCTCCACAAAGCGGCGGCCATACTTGTTATGAAAACACTCGCATACCACTGCATGCAACCGACCAAGAAAATGACCCAGGAAACTTCCACGGCGATTGCAACTCACAGCCTTTTTCTAAGTGTCACAAACCCAAAGTATCTCTTCCTGCACTAGAAAAACCAAGCGGCGAAGACCCCTACCCCTTTCGATGATCTCGATCCTACTACACATATGATCACCCTCATCCACAAGATCTATTGTCTTCCATATGATCTGTAGAATCCTCCTCTTACGACCATCCACCTTCATCGATTAGTTCTTCAAGGCTTCAATTCAAATTGCCCTCGACACGCCCATTAAGAAAATTTTATCCATTCATAGAGGGGAGCTCGAGTGGGGAGAGAAAAAATAAAGGTCAATCTTTTGGTGCCTCTTCGTTTGATGAAGTATGTTTAACATGAGGACTTTTAACGAAGTGGAAGAATCACTTTTAAATTACACAGTAGGATTTATCCCCTTATGAATAGGTAGTCATTCTCATGTTGTTGATCCATTGTTGAGCCAATATATAGTTCTTATATGTCTATTTGATGCGGATAATATATGGGATTGTATCTTATTGAAATTGGAATTTATTCACCTTCCTTATAGTATTAGGATATTATTTATGATATTATTTTATTCACTTTCCAGTTAATTAGGATATTATTTTCTTTCCTTATATTAGGATATTATTTGTTTAGGATGTTATTTGCTTCTAGTTAATTAGGGATTTCCATTTCCTTTTTCATTAGATTTCGGCTAATGAATAAGAGGGTCTATTGATGTATTAATCAGATATTAATCAGACATTAATGAATAAGAATGAGTTGATAATTTGTTTGGTTTCTCCTTCCCCCATCTTGTCTTCTTCCTCTTGATCACTTTTTCTAATCTATTGGTGCTGCAGTGAGAATATATTATTATTATTATTATTAAAATATTTTTCTATTATTAGGATTGTGAGAATATACTATTATTATTGGGATATTTACCAATTATTAGTATTTTTCCCATTATCAAGAGTGTGAGAATATACTATTATTATTATTGGGATATTTACCCATTATTAGGATCTCGTTTCCTAGTTAATCTTATTACTATTATTAGGGTCTTCTATAACCTATATACATGATGTATCCCTTCATTGTTATTCAATCATTTGTAATATAGCAATGTCGCCGATATAGCCATCGTTGCCATCCTTCGCCAGCGCCACCGGCCTTCACCTACGCCACCCTCGCCGCCTAAGTTGCCATCGCCAATCCTCTTACCACCATCAACGCCAACTCCAGTTTCCACCGCTACCATTGCCTACTACTAGCAACATCGCGTTGTTGCCTTCACTCATGCTGTTGGCTTCCACTGCCGCTGCCACACCTCGTGACCTTGCTCAAAACCCTAGCTAAAGACCTCTCTCGCGCTGTAAAGAGGCGAGGAAGAAGTGACCCGAAAACCCAAACCCTCTTAACCCATTTGGCCCAACCCAATCTAGACCTAGTGGAATAACCCAAACCCGAACTATTTTCTTGACTCGAACCCAATCCGCTCTTACTCCCTTAGCCATTCTTTTACCCAACAAATTGACCCAATCCCATTAACTATCCATCCAGCCCACACGCCCGCATAAGAAAAGGGGAGGGGGAGGGGGATATCTAGTCCACCTACTTTTTATACTTCGGCCCATTTGTTTTTTCATTTTTTCAAACTCGCAAACCTAACACTGTACCTAAATCCCAGCCAACAAAAAATCCTTTATTTCGCTCTATTCCCTATGATGTCTCCACCTTAAACATCTGCCAAGCTAATAGAAACTTTCTCAATGTTGTCTGTTGCTACATGAAATCTTCGCCATTAGTCGAAAACGATTTCCTTTACCCCACAAATTTCTTGCTCAATCCCATCAGCCTAAAAAATCTATTATTACTACCACCTCTGCACAGTCTAAGGAACTCCTACGAGCACAACTTTGAGCCATCAATTTCTTGAAAAAAGGGGAGGAAGGGCAAAACAGAAAAAAAAATGTTAAAAAAAAGCAAAAAAAAAAACAAGAGTAAAAAAGAAGGGGAGTCAAAAAAAAGTAAAAAAAAGTCGAAAAGGAGTGAAAAAACAAAAAACAAAAAAGTGCGACAATCAGGAAGTAGTAGCTTTACTAAGAGTCCATTTGATCTAATTTTTTTGACAAAAGAGTCCAGAAAAAAGAAAAAAACGTATCTTTTATCTTATTTTCTTCTTGCACCTCTCTCGCGAAGTGGATGTGCACCAATAAATTTCATACATTTTTTCAGTGGGCCAATAAGGTTGTAAAGTTGTTATTGATGCAGGATACCCATTGAATGCAATATTTGCCAAATCGATCACTAGGATGTGACTTAAGTCTGAACCCCACCCGCACTCACACCCCTATGGGAGATTATTTTGATGAAACTTGGTATGAAGTCCTTCCTATGGATTGTCGCATGTGCTACTTGGTCATCCATGGATGAACGAGCTTCGTGCTGCTTACCATGAGAACGATAACACCATTACCTTCCAAAATAATAGAATGACTACCTTGATACTACATGCCTGTCCCAAACAACGAGTTATCTCCCATCTCACCTCCTATTAACCTCCCATGTTCCCCCATAACCCCAAAGCCATTACCTTCTAATCTGGCTTGAGTCACATGATCATATTCTTCCTCGGTGTTCAGACATGACAGTCCCAGATGTTACTTTGCCGCACATGTCTCCATCAAACAAGGACTCTCTTGACAGTCTTGAGTTTAACTTCCATCGACCGAGAAAGCTCTTCAAGATGAGCATACAGTCACTTTATTTTCTCCACCACCCACTTCTCTCGTTTAAATCGATCAAATTGATTTATTGGGTATTGAAGACTTTCTTTAGATTATCAAACCCTGTTTTGTAGATTTTGTCAACAGTTTTACAACCGTGATTCGTTGGCACAAGAAGAACTTAAGGTCGTTGGCATATTCACTCTACTTGATTATTAGCATGGTCGCATTCAATTCTTCCAGCCAAACTCGAGTATGAGTTCTTTTTCTCAGTGAAGGAGAATGATGCAGACAATATATGGGATTATATTTTATTGGAATTGGGACTTTACTCACTTTTAGGATATTATTTTATTAACTTTTCAGTTAATTAGGGCATTATTTTATTTCCTCATATTAGGATATTATTTGTTTAGGATGTTATTTGTTTCCAGTTAATTAGGGATTTTTGTTTCCTTTTTTATTAGATTTAGGTTTATAAATAAGGCCTATTGATGTATTAATCACACGATGATAAATAAAAATTTGAGTTGATAATTTGTGTGGTTTCTCCCTTCCCCTTGCTTTCTTCTTCTTCCTAATCTCTCTTCTTCTAATACATTGGTGCAGCATCACTATTGGTTTGCTTCTCTTATTGTATATAGAGGTGGCACACCCTTGGTATCATTTCTTTATGAAATTATACTCTTTTGAGGAATTAAACAAAAGGTTAAATACCATTTTGCTAGTTTTAAGTTATGCTAGAATTCAAAAGTGTAAATTAGCATAATAAAGTTACAACTCATTTGGGGGACAATTGAGGAGATATTTACTAAATTTTAAGAAGTATGGAAATGGATATAGGACACAAACATGACACACAATGGACACATTGATAGGATCCTAGAACATTTTCAAAAGAGAAAAGAAAAAAAAATGTCACAACTAGGACATGTCAATCAATATACATATTTATTCTCATATATTACAATAACTACTTGATTTTTTCACATCACAAATATATTCGTATTTTATCATATCAAAATAGTAAGAAATCATTTTTATGTTCTATGTATTGAAAAAGCAATGTGAATAATATGACCTAATATATATATAACAAATTTGTTTCATGTATAAACTAAAAGTTTTTATATCTAGAATTCGTAAACTTACAATATCTAAAGTAGAAGGTATTAATAGGTGTATAAATATATTGCTTTCATTTTATTATTGAATCCCAAGTTTGTTTAAGTGGACATGTGTGTTCCCCAAACGTTGAAGTGTTTGTGCTTCATAAACTAAAATTCAATGTGTACTTCAATTAATTTTCAGTAATAAGCTTGGGCATAGGTCAAATAAGTGCTTGTACGTGAAACCTCCCCTAATTACCAATATTTGAGGATATCCTTGTGAATTTCTATGAGATAATATATCCAGGATATCAAAGATTAGGACCTCAATACCAATGACATGATGATCAGAGTATGGTGCGTTAATACTTAATAGTAACAAGAATAATAAGAAACCTTGTAGAAATATAATTTAGAAAAAATATCAACAAAGATAATGTTAGAGGAAGTGACAATGAAATAACAGAGACTTTACGAACACAATAAATAAGATGGCCTAGTCAATGTTAATAGAGATTGGTATATACCTCTTGCAACTGCGGCAAAACCTTCCCATCAGAAAACAAGTCAATCACAATGCCTGGGCAATATAATTCAAAATGAGCATAACTACATCTAGACCAGGGAAAAAATAATAAAACAGGGATCTTTCGTACATATCAAAATAAACTGGTTGCAAAATTGAGTTTCAAAAGCTAGAAAATAAAATATAAACACTTAGGGCAAATGAAGAATGAAATAATTTATTAAGTAATGGATAAACTCATAATTGATGTGCTATGATTGAACCATTGAACATATGGTTATTCACTGGTTGGACAGCAAAGGGCCGAAGGCAGGGTCTGTGCTGCCATTATGAAACAGATGGCCGAGACAATTCTGATACATGCAACATATCTACATAGAAACTTAACCAATTAAAAGTTAAACTGGTGCATCGACGTATTTAGCAGAATAGTAACATTACCAGCATACCCTCCAGGAACATTAACTGATGGAGAAAGGGCATCACCAACGCAAACGTGAAGAATGCCACCAGCGGGGGTATGCTTCTCAAGATCCAACAGCCCAAAATATTCTCTAGCCTTTTCAATCAACTGAAGTGTGTGGTAAAGGAATTCCAAAATTCAATTACACTGGTCAAATCCAAAATTGCGGGAACTTGAGATTAAGTACTAGCTCAAGGTAATTGCAATCACAAATTAAGAGAACTACAAAGAGTGCCAAATATAATTTTTACTTCAACTAAGGAAGAGGATTCTTTGATTTTTCATATGAGTTCTACAAAATCTTAATTCTATAATTTTCTGAACCACCAATAAGCTTAGTTGTAAATAAAAGCCGCTTTTCATAGTTCGGGATTTTTCTCGGCAATTCCGTCTTCACGATAATTCATAAAATAACATTAAAAGTTTATGGCGAAATTTTGAGATTTTTCCAAGAATAGAATTTTTACAATAAAAAATTCACGTTGTAGAAATTACACTACAAATGTTGACACCTAACCAAGATGCATGCATGCATGTGATTTGGACACCTGGCCATCTGATATATCTATAAATAGACCATCTCCTCATTCTAGGCTTGTTAAGTGATAGAATTAGGAGCAAAAAATTAGAAAAGAAAGAATTAAAGGAGAAGAAGAAGAAGAAGAAGAAGGCAGCGGAGGAAGGAAAGGGGAAGAAGAAAAGAATAGGACCAGCCGCCACTGTCGTCGCGAGCTATCGCCGGACCACCACCGCGCCACCTCCTGCCACCATGCCACCACCTATCACTGCCGCCAAAGAATCTCGAACCTCTGGTGAATGAAAAACATAGAAAAGTCCTGAAATTCCTTAAAATCCTACACTGCCACCTTTCACCACCTCCCACGGCCACCACGAATCACCGAGCTTGAATACAAACCCATTGAACTCTAGATATTTATTTCTTCTTTAAAACAAGATAAAACTTGCACTGTTTTGTTGAAAATTGAGTGAGATATGGACCTTTAAGTCACACACGTTCGGAAACAAACAAATCATGTGCAGTCTGGCTTAAACAGCCACCGTTTTCGCTACAGACCTCCATTTTGCATGATCTTTAGTGTTCTGGAAAGAGAACATCACGACCTACAAATTTCATGTTTATCATTTTGCCCCAGAAAATCCGTTTTCCATTTGAAATTTACATCTGAAGCTCAAAACCAAAATTTTCCCAGATTCCTAAAACCCAATGAACCTGTCTTCTTTAAAATGCCACCATTTCTTCTACAGACCTCCGTTTTGGGTATTTTTCATATTTTAAAAAGGGGAAACAATTATATACAACTTTCATGTTTACTGTTTGTTCTATAAATGACATTTGCAATGTGAAAATTGGACCTTAATTTCGAGACCTGAATCTGTCCGAAAATTGAAAGTTATATGAAACAACCCACTTTAAACCTATGTTAGTTTCCGTGCAAGCCTCGAATGATTACAACACTGAGATTATTGAAAAAATAGATTGTGAGAGCTTTCCAATAATATAAAATTGCGTAAATTGGGGATAGATCCCATTTTAGGAAGATGCTTGGAAATTAGTCCTTATCAAAAGTATGGTATTCCATAAAGCCTTTTTTTAAAATTTTGGATAAAAAATAAACCATTATACTCTTTATTAATTCTAATTAAGGTGATACGGTAAAATGGTATGTTTTAATATAAGAGAATCTTTTTTCAAATTGCCATTTTCGTTTTTCACGCAAACTTCTCCCTGCCAATTGTGATTCTGGCACAATTGCATTTTGGTTAATCTATATACTTCTTTTTTTTTCAATTGTTTTCAAGTGTGTGTTACATATTTGCCCGGCGTCAATGACATTTCAACTAGAATTCTTAGAGCAGGTTTGCGAGATTACATTCGTTTGAGTTCTGGGTATGTTCTAACGCCATTTTCAAGGTTATTTTCCATTCTCATCCATTATTTTGCACTTTAATCCATTTTCAAAATTAATTTTTTTGTTCTCATCCATGATTCTAATAGTGGGTTAATTTTTGCAATGAAAACCTTTTTTCTTTGCAAACATATGCTTACTATTTTCACCTGATTAAGTTATGATACAGTAAATTTGCAGAAAATGATACATTAACTATAAGGTGACGTTAATGATACAATGATCCCACGTGTTCACCACATGTTGAAGACAATGATAGCACAGTAAATTGTAGAAAATGATACATTAACTACATATTGCTGTATCATGTTCTGTTGGATGTATCATTTTCTGTTAGATATCTGTTGGGTGTATTATTTTATGTTAGCTGTATCATTTTCTACTGGATTTCTCACTTTGCATATCATTCCTATTGCCTGTTTCATTTTCTGTTGGATGCTTCATTCTATGTTGGCTGTATTCAAATAAATAGCCTAAAAACATAGATCTGCTTGTATCATTTTTATGTACGCTTCATATTTGTTTTTTGTATCATTTATGTAAGTATGTGTTGGCTTATCTTTGTGGTTTTGTTGTGCAGCTTTTGTGTTGGGCGTAAAGATTTTTTGAATTTTTCAAAGCCGAACCTCGAATGGAAGATTTTAATCAAAAAATGAAGCTTTGTTTCGGAGCCGTTCCGAGCCTTTCTGTGAGGCGCGAACAGAGAAAGAGAATGAGGGTGTTTTCGGAAACAAAATTTCAAATGGGACCTATCACAAAGTTAATCTAATTTTAGGACCTAATAGTAAAATGAAACCTAAAATGGGACTTAATGCCAAATTACCCTATAAAATTTAACCAAAATAGGCTTCGGTAAGGTCCCCAAATTCACGACCGAAGTTACCCCTCAAACTAGTTTTGATGGTTAAGTCACTAAACCACTTTTTTCCCTATACGTGAAATTCTTTACCTATGCGTCGTCTTAATGTGTTTTGGCTAGATTTGGAATCTCCTGGACAACCGTAACTTTACAGTTATTGTCATAAACTTCTATTCGGTAAGTCATAATATATCTCGGTTACTTGACTTTTTTCCCTAACGCTCACCGATATTATGGTAAATCTCGTTGAATGTATGCTATATCTGTTTTCCCTAACGCTCACCGATATTATGGTAAATCTCGTTGAATGTATGCTATATCTATTTTGAGCAATGGTATTAGCCCAATTACTTCTCAATTGATGATTACAAGAGAAAACTGAATAAACTATCATGTTTTATAGTTGAAGCCTTGGGTGGCTAGTGTATTACCAAACATTGAAAATGGTTTTGAACTTTTGTTTTTAACTCTGACTATCCATGGTAAACTAGTAACTCTGATAAATGTGCACTCGCATGAGCTTATTGCTTATGAAGTTGTTATTATGTTATTTTAGGAAAATAGATTGATCGCTCCTAATGTTGAAGAATTGTTGTGTATTGTGGTGTATGCTTAGAATCTCACACATCAGAACATGAAATGTCGTAATCGAAATTTTCAAAATGCCTGTAATAAATATATGTTGTAATACTAGTAGCAGCCCCAAGATATGTTTGTAAAATTTTATACTTCCGTAAAACTTCTTTTCTTTAAAAATCTTTTCTGAATGGTATTTTGAAAATCCCTAAACTAATTGAGTAAGCAGGCCTTGGGTGGGCTTAGACCCACTGGCCGATCACGGATCCTAGCCTGCGAATTTGGGTCGTGACAATATTGCTTTGAATGATTGAATCTAAGGATAATGGGGAGGTTTTTTGTGGGTTTCATTTCATTTGCTCTGCCTCGCTCCACTCTGGGTGGGTTATTTTTCCCCAGGTCCTCACCTTCACCACTTCTCAAATTTTTTCCACCTCGCTTCGATAAAATATATGATGATGAGACACCCATTTCTCTTGTTTTTTTCAATCATAATTTAACAATTAGTTAATAAAAGGATTATACCACTAATATTAATAGTTTATTATAATAAGAATAGATTAATATTTTAAGATTACATTACAAAATGAGTTCTTATATTGATTATATATTAATACAAAACATTTTTAGTTAACCAAATTAAAGGTTTTAACGCATTTTCCTATTAGTTTTATTGTTGATATATTGTACTATGGCATTATTGGTTCTCACAAATAGTTCTTTTCATTTCTAGATTCCATAAAATTATGTCAACTGATTAATATGGCAAGATATTTAAATTTTATCCATTCATTAACGATTCTTTAATTAATTAGCAAGTATAGTAAGTTTTTGAATTTCGTTTAACAACACTTCCAACTTTATAAAGTAGAAAGTAAACATCTCACGAAATGGTAACTTATTTATCTTTTATTACTCCTTATTGTTAAATAAAATTCTTTTCATATGGCCACGATAAATAATTATTTTATGCTCATAAATCATAACCTTTCATAAATCTCCCATATAAAAAGTTAAAGTTGAAAAATAATTAAATAACTGTCACAAAGTTTTGATCTTAACATATTTTCGAATTATACATTTTGAAAATTTGCCTATCACATTTTTTTAATATTTCTTTGATGTTTTTTCTTTAAAATACCAACACCATGTTACATATAAAATAGAAAGAGCGCATTTGCTTGATATTAAATGGGTGCTCTAGAAGGCCAATATATAATGCTTAAAATTTTATTTATGTCCCATGCATAGCCAAAATAGATTCCTATAACTAAAACACTCTAATATATAATTTGCACCGGATTATAATGGTAGTATTTTATTCTTCTTATATATATTTTTTCAAGTTTTCTTAATTTTTTTTATTGATCGGCTTCTTATTTTTTAAATAGTTCAATTCGGCGAATTCACTTTCTTTACTTAAAAGAGAGAAGAGGAGAGAGAAAAGTAAAAAAATAGAAAGAATCTAACGGGAAAAGGAAGGTTGGAAGAAAAAATAGAAGAGTGGGATGAAAAGTAAATAAGTCAAATTTTAGTTTCTTTTTGAGTAGAATCAATCAAGGATTTTTTTCTCCAAATTTTAAAGCTCAAGATCTAAATGTATTACCTAATAGTTACTTTGGAGATTATATGTACAACTCAAAATTCCAAAGAATTAGAATCGAGCTTTGGAATGTTTAAAATTATATTTAAATTTTAAAAATTAGAAAGGTGCCACATGGAAGTTTTATTTTGCTGATAATAATAAAGTAATTAAAATTAATGGTGTGAGTTTCTTTGTGGTATCATAAATATAGCAATCTTGTTTATTTAAGAAATGTTAGGAAAATAGATTTTAGCCAATATTAGCTTTGTAAATTAATTTATAAATGCAAAAATTAAGGAAAGAGGAATAGAGTTTTGGAGCTTCCAGAAACACTCTCACAAAAATCTCCGAGTGTATGATATTGATAGATAGGTAGATAGAAGAATAAACATTGGTAGATTTAACCTGCCAAGTGGCTGCCCTAATACAAGAGGGGTAGTATTGGTTAAGGAAGCAAGCAACCTGGTAAATGGACCCAAAAGAAAATTAACCACAGCATCCCGAAGATCTACCAGAAGGAGACTTCGGTCAAGAATCCGATGCAAAGATTCTAACTTTAAAAGTAAGGGAGAAATTCTTGCTAAGATTAAGTAGAGGAAATATTAATTGCTGATGCTGCATAAAGATATTTGACAGGAAATGATTATGCACTTATGCACCTACTAGTGGTCAAACCATTAGATGGTTATATGGATTAAAATACAACACTAATCTAAGAGAATTATCACGATAATGCTGATATATTCAATGCAAACCCTTCATAGCCTAAACATATTTATTACTATTTGTGGTTTCTCATCATCTATATGTTGATGACATTATGGTTTTTTGTGGGACGGATCCTACACAGATGGATTAATTCGGATGTGTCTTTTTATTAAGGTGGTCTCAGGCTTGCAGGTCAACTTGAAAAAATCCCACATTATTCCGGTTGGGGAGGTGTCTAGCATAACCACCATGGCCTCTTTTAGAATAGTTATTTTATTATTTTTACCTTTGTAGTTTATGCCTCAAGGGTCTCCTTATAATTTACACTTTATTATTTAATATAACAGAAAATTAATCTTAGGTCCTTAAAGTAGTGTCGATTTTGTTTTTCATCCACCATAAAAAGTTTTAATACGCGAGGTCTAGTTAGACCCTAGAACAGGTAAATTTATTTGTGCATTTTCAAAACATATATAAAGTACACAGATAAATTTATCAGTCTTGTATAAATAAGTATACAGATAAATTTGTCTGTATAAAGAACACAGTGCCTTTTCAAAACACTTATAAAGCACACAGATAAATTTATCTGTCTTGCATAAATAAGAAAACAGATAAATTTATCTGTACAAAGAACACAAATAAATTTATGTTTTTGCATAAAATAAGACGACAAATAAATTTATCTGTGTGCATTACATATAAATGTATTTATTTGTGTTAAATTTATCTATGTTGTAGGCGATTGGATTTCGAGCATTAAAAATTTTATTGATGGCCTTTGTGTGTTAAAATTTATTTTTTTGGACCTTTGGCTAAAAGCCCCTTAATATAAATACTTAAAGGTGAAGGGGACAGAGGTAGAAAACCCTAAATCTAATTCTTTTCTTATTCTTTCTCTCTTTCTTCTTCTCTTTAAACCCTAAAACCTAAAGTTTGAACTTCAACTTGGTATAAGAGCAAACGATCGTACCTTCATAGTTCGTCCAACTATTCAGAGAAATTGAGAGTCACAAACGTTGCGAATATCAGCATTATCCGGCGATGATGTCATGCTGATGTCAGCTTCAAGACTCAAGTTTTAATGTTCGATCTGTTCATCGCGAATTTGGCGGCCTCCCTTCCACTCGATTTGTGTCGCCAACCCTAATCTATATTAGATCTGAAGCTCATTTGAAGTTTGGTCGAAGTTTGTGCATCGATTGAAGTTTTTGGGGTTCGTTCTCAGTCGCGCGATCATCACCTTCGTCGCGCAACTCTCATGGTGCCTAGAGTTCGCTACAAAAGGGTTGACGATGGCTCAGCTCTGGTTTGTTCGAAAGGGTCGACGACGGGTCTAGGTTTCTCCAAAGGAGGTGACGCCAGCTAGGGTTTTGTTCGACGGTAGTGGTGGCTAGGGTTTAGTGCATCTTCATCTTGTTCAGCAAAAAAGGCTTCATTATTGGCTCATTATTGGTTCATCTTCATCTTGTTACGGTTCATTATTGGCTCGGTTCATTACTATTGTTCTGGTTCATTATCGGTTCATTCTTGGTTCATTGTTCTACTTGGTTCATTAGTGGTTCATTTAGCTTTTTTTTTGAATATGGCTGAAAGCAGAGTCTCTTTAATTCGAGATGATGATATGCCCAAATCTATTACATCCACAAAATTAAATACGCTGAATCACTTAGCCTGGGCTCATGCGGTGAATTTTTTTTTTGCACAGGAAGCGCAAATTAAAGTATGTGACTGATGCCACTTTGCCTAAAACAGATCCCAAATATGAAGATTGCATGTGTGAAGATTTGATTGTTATCGGCTGGTTGTGGCATAATATGGAGCCTACCGTTGCCATGACCATTGAATTTTGTGACACCTCTTAGAAGATCTGGAATTCCGTTGCTTACTCATTCTCACATCAAAGTAATGTTTCTCGTGTCTTTGAGATATATGAAAAACTCTTCTCCACGAAGCAGTATGGAAAGCCTCTGCCAGAATATTACAGTACACATAAGAATCTTTAGGACCAGCTATTGTAGTTACGATTTCTTACTACTGATCTTATACAACAATAGCGCCACTGGGAGGACTTTATGATTGCCTCCTTGTTATCCAGTTTAGTCCCTGAGTTATGTGGATTCAAAAGATCAGATTCTTGCGAGTAAGACTTTGCCTACCGCCACTAATGCCTATTCTTGGCTTTTGAGCTCTTCATTGGGATGTGGATGTGAGAATATATGGTTGGAATATTTTTCTATTATCAAGATTGTTATAATATACTGTAATTATTATTAATATTATTATGATTTAGTTTATTAGTTAGTCTATTACCACTATTAAGATTTTTATAACCTATAAATTTGATGTATTCCTTCATTGTAAATCAAGCTTTTTGGCAAAAATTGACTGAGAGGGAATAGCCATCTGAGCCACTTTGAACCGTGTCTCCTCCATAATAAGTTTGCGAATAACCCCATCAACAGACGGTAAAAGAAAACGATGAAAGAGAGCACCACGAAGTGGCTCAAACTGTTCACAAAGGGCCATCAAAAACTGGGCGAGCCGTTGCTTCTCGCGATACTGGAGATAACTGGGGATCAATTGTAAGTCTGAGGGTTCCATAAGGGTCAGTTGATCCCAATATGATGTCATCTCGTTACAAAATTCCTGGATCGACTTATCATTTTGTTTTGCGCTGCGAATAGTCATTTCCAACTCATAGTGCTTGGCAAAATTAGAAATGAGAAATATATTCTGAAGGTAGTCCCACACAAGCTTAACGGTCGTATATTTGGAAAAATTCATTCCAATACTTGGCTCCACAGAATTGTGGAACCAAGTGAAGACTTGCGCATTCTCCATATCCCAGAGTGCAATAAATGATGCATAACCTTCAGCCTTGGAATTTTTTAGGTCGAATAGTAGAACCTGTTACGTATCCCCAACGCCTTTTTCCAATGAGAAAATTCTTCATAACATTTGACCAATAAGAATAGTTAGTCCCATTGAGATGAATATTGATAGCTTGCAATTTGTCGTCAGCCATAGCAACTACAGATAGCAAGATCCAGTAGTACCAAAACTACTTCCAAAGCTAATTCCAAATAGGACCAGAAGCTAAACAGTGCCAAATAAGCCAAACAAGGAATAAGAACAAGGAGCCAAACAGTAACCAAGTTTGAACAAACTAGTACTGTCAAACAAGACCAAAAAGTTCCAATAGTGCTGCTGGTGTTGTTGCCGGAGGGTGGTGAGGTTGTCGGAGAGGTCACCGGAGGTCGACGAGGTCGCCAGATGTTAAATATATTTAGTATTAATAATATCCTGTGGAGATGCCCATAATATCTACTATAAGTCTTCGGTGCTTAATAAATATGCGTGCACATTCCACAATGTGATACACGCTTTCCCATATTCTTTTCTTTTCTAACATGGTATCAGAGCTATGAAACCCTAGCCTATCACAAACCCTAGCTTCCACCAGAACCAGCCGCCACCTAACCCTAGCCGCCGACCACCAGACACTCGCCGTCCCCTGTCGACCCTCCCACTGTCGGCGCCGATCCTCATCGGCTTTCCAGGAGCTCACACCGACCACCGTCAGCTAACCCAAAAACGTGCGCCGACCCTCGTCAACCTTCTAAGCGCTGCGATCTCCCTCGTCCACCCCTCCAGGGGTGACAACGACCCTCGTCGGACCCTTCTAGGGTGATTTCGACCCTCATCAACCCCTCCAGGGGTGACGACGACTCTCGCCAGACCCTCTTAGGGTGGTGGTTTCAACCCCCGTCAGTCCCTCAAGGAGGGAACGCCGCTTGTCGTCAGCCCATCTAGGGCCTCTGGCGATCCTTGTCAGCCCCTCCAAGGCCTGTGCCGACCACTAACAAGTCCTCCTCCGCCTCCAACGATTGCTGTTAGCTTCTCCAGGGCTTGCGACAGACTCTGTAGACCTCTTCACAGTCACTCAGCTTGACTTTTCTCTCTCTTTCCCTCACTGCATCAGTTTGCTAGTGTAGCTCCATGGTGTCAGCGAGTTTGAAGATGCTGTGAGGGTTCGGTGTGGCTCTTTGTTATACCTCCGTGTAGATTGAGGCTTGTGTTTTCTTTTGTGGTAATTTTTGGTCCCCTTGTTGGTAAACAAGGATGTCAGAGGATTCAGTAACCCGCGAATCCCAGGTTGAAGCTGGTCGGTAGCGTACCACAAAGGTGTTTTCCTCCTCCACACGGTTGGTAGATCGGCGACTTGATGGCGCCAACAGTTATGCATTATGGAATAAAAGTGTTTTGAAGTCGCTTCAGGGAATGGAGCTCGATTCCCACTTATTTGATGATCCTCCATCTCAGACCTCAGCAACCTTTCGGACTTAGACCCGAGACGATGCCCGGATATTCAGTCAGCTATTTAATTCAATGGACCCTTCTATTCAGGCCTCGGTGGCTAACACTGATACTGTACGAGAGATCTGGTCCTCATTGGAGTCCATTTATTAATCCACCAATCACCTTTCCCGTTTATATGACGTTATGAAAGGCTTCTTTCAGTCTCAACAATCTGGGAAGCCGCTTCAGGATTATTTTCTGCAATTCAAGGTTTTAGCAGATGAGTTTGACCGACTCCTTCCATTCATGAATCAGTTGTCCCAGTTTCAGCAGTAGAGACAACTACTGGTGGTGTGCTTCTTGGCCGGTTTGGATTTCGAGCTCGACTCGGTGCGTTCTCAGATCCTTGCTGGGGCCGATATTCCTACTCTTTTTTAGACATTCCGACTCCTAAGTCGAGCATCTCGTCGAGATGACTCTTGTGGCCCTACTGCATCTCCTGTTGAGGCATCTGACCAATCTGTTCTAGTAGGTATGCATGGCAACTGCAGCAGTCGAGGCCGCGGTCGTGGTAGTGGTCGGTCTGGGTCGTGGAGGAGGTCGTGATGGTGGTCACGAGACTTGTACATGTCATTATTGCGGGATTAGGGGGCACATTCGTAGTGAGTGTTACAAACTTCATGGAAAGCGCCCCCACTGGTGGCCAATGCCACATCCGATTTTAGCCAGCAAGAATATATCCAGCCAAGTCCTCAGGGAGCATCTAGCTCAGCCAGACGAGTTGTGGAGATGACTGCAGCAGAGTACGATCAGTATATGTATGGACAGACTAACCAGAATGCGAGTTTGTTTGAGGTACTAGCAGCCACATTTGCAGATAATCCTACTGCATGTGTGGCTACCCCCCACACTTGGGTAATAGATTCTGGCGCTTCTGCTCACATGGCTGGATCATCAGGTATTCTCTCTGATTACAAACCTATCTCTGGTCATGCTGGTGTCTTGGTGGCTAATGGATCTTTCCTAACTGTCAAGGGTTGCGGTGTTGCGACACCAACCTCTGCTCTCTTTATATAATGTCTTGCACACCCTAGATAACCCCTTCAATTTACTATCCATCAGTCAAATTACCTCTGATTTGGGTTGTTCAGTGACATTCTTTCCTGACTTTTGTATTTTTCAGGATCTTTCGACGAAGAGGACTATCAGTAGAGGATGGGTCTCTGGAGGGTTGTACCTGCTCGATGCTGCTCCTGCTCAAGCATTTCCAGCTGTATCATCTTCTGCTCTTGATATTCACTGTCGTGTTGGGCATCCTAGTTTAAGAATCTCAAATTACTTTACCCTAGTATAAAGTCTGTGTCGACATTGTGTGTGAGTTATGTCACTTTGCTAAGCACCTGCGTGTGCCTTTCTCTTATCATGTCAATAAAAGAGCTTCAGCTCCGTTTTAGTTAGTTCATTCCGATGTCTGGGAACCTAGTCCGATCACATCTTTATTTGATTTTCGCTACTTTGTGAGTTTTGTTGATGAATACTTTCGCACCACATTTCTCTATTTAATAAAGCATAAATCTGAGATTTTGTTTGTGTTTACCCAATTTTGCATGACTATACAAAATCAGTTTGGCACTTGTGTTAAAATCTTGCAGAGTGATAATGGGGGGGAGTATGTGTCTACTGCTATGCGAGAATTTTTGATAAGTCGTGGTATTTCCCATCAAAGGTCATGTCCCGATACCCCCGAACAAAATGGGGTCGCTGAACGAAAAAATAGACTTGTATTAGAAACGGTCCAGGCTCTATTGTCTCGTATGCATGTGCCTCATCAGTTTTGGAGTGAGGCGGTTCTTACGGCGTGCTATCTCATTAATCGCATACTGTCCACTGTATTGGGTGGTATTTCTCCTATTTCTGTCTTTACTCCTATGGCGCCTCTCCACTCCTTGTCACTAAAAATCTTTGGTTGTATATGCTATGTGCGCGACACCAAACCACAGGTCACCAAACTTGATTCTCGTGCCCTGAAATGTGTGTTCCTTGACTATTCCTAGTATCAAAAAGGGTATCGGTGTTATTGTCCTGCCCTCCGTCGCTTTGTTGTGTCTCGGGACGTCACGTTTCTTGAGTCCATCCCTTTCTATTCCACATCTCCTTCCCGTCCCTCTCCCGCTCGCGAGTCATCTCCCCCTCATTTGTCTACTGATTTTATGCTTTCTCAGGTTACCACTGATATTCCTGCTCCATCTCCTGAGCCGCTCTCAACACCACCTCCTGCACCTTCCCCTCCAAGTGATCCGACCCTTGCTGAGCCAGTCCTCTCGTTGGCTGATCTGCCAACAAGTGAGCCCTCTATTGCTCCCCGTCACCCATATCGCCGATGTCAGGATCACCCCAGGTTTTATTTCTGCACTGGATACTACTGCTATTCCAGGAAGTGTTTCAGAGGCTATCTCTCATCCTGGTTGGCGTTCTGGTATGTTAGAGGAAATGTCCACCTTGGAGCATAATGGTACTTGGGAGTTTGTCCCTCTTCCTGCCGGGAAACAGGCTGTTAGCTGCAATGGGTCTATACAGTGAAGGTGAATCCTGATGATTCTTTGGCTCGTTTAAAAGCCCGCCTTGTTGCAAAGGAATATGCTCAGACGTATGGCGTTGACTACTTTGAGACTTTCTCTCCCGTCTCTAAGATGATCTCCATTCGGTTATTCCTCTCTCTTGCTGCCACTAAGAACTGGCCCCTGTATCATGCCTTCCTCCACAGCGACCTTCAAGAAGAAGTTTATATGGAGCAACCTCCCGGGTTTGTTGCTCAGGGGGGGTCTGCTGGCCTTGTGTGTCGACTTCGTCGATCCTTATACGATCTAAAATAATCTTCTCAAGCTTGGTTTGGGAGATTCAGCACGGTGGTACAATAGTTTGGACTACGAGAGTCAAACAAAGATCATACAGTGTTCTTTCGTCGGACTGATGCAGGATGTATTCTTCTCATTGTCTACGTTGATGATATTGTTATTACTGGTAATAATCATGTTAGGATTGGCAACCTAAAGACTTTCTTGCAATCACAATTTCAAACGAAAGATCTGGGACACTTGCGATATTTTCTGGGAGTCAAGGTAGCTAGAGGTAAGCATGGGATCTTTATTTCTCAAAGAAAATATGTGATTGACATTCTGCGTGATGCCGGTCTACTGAATGCAAAAAGTGTGGAGTCTCCGATGGATCCAAGTATGAAGCTTCTTCCTGGTGAAGGTGATGTGTTTCCTCATCCCGATAGGTATCGACGAATGGTGGGGAAACTTAATTATTTGACTACCGTGACTAGACCAGGCATTGCCAATCCGGTTAGCGATGTGAGTCAATTCATGTATGATCCTCGTACTCCCCACTGGAATGCAGTGGCTTGTATTCTCCAGTATCTCAACTGCAACCCAGGAATGGGTCTACAGTTTTGTGATCGGGGTCATTCACGTACTGAGGGCTATTCTGATGTAGACTGGGCAGAATGTCCAATTGATAGAAAATCCACATCAGGGTTCTCTGTTTTTGTTGGTGGGAAACTGGTATCGTGGAAGAGCAAGAAGTAAGATGTGGTGTCGAGATCCAGCGCTGAGGCGGAATACAGGTCTTTGGCATTGGCAACATCCGAAATCATGTGGGTTCGACAGCTTCTCACTGAATTAGACGAACCGCCTATGGGTCCTACCAAGTTGTGGTGTGACAATAAGTCTGCTGTCTACATCGCTACTAATCCAGTGTTTCATGAGCGGACTAAGCACATCGAGATCGATTGTCATTTCATCCGCCAAGAGTATAAGAATGGCACTATTAATTTTGGCTTTGTTCGATCTGGTGAACAGTTAGCTGACGTGTTCACTAAGGCGTTGCCTGGGTCCCGGGTTCACTATATTTGTAACAAGTTTGGCATAATTGATATCTATGCTCCAACTTGAGGGAGGTGTTAAATATATTTAGTATTAATAATATCCTGTGGGGATGCGCACAGTATCTACCGTATGTATTCAGTGCTTAATAATTACGCGTGCACATCCCACAATGTGATACACGCTTTCCCATATTCTTTTCTCTTTTCTAACACCAGAGAGGTTACTAGAGGTCGTCGATGAGCTAGAAAAGGTTGTCAGAGGTTGGTTCTAAGGCCAAAGGGTTGCCGTCCAAGGCCAATGGTGTGCAGATCTCTGGTTTCGATCGGATAAGAAGAAGGGCCAGGCGACTACGAATAGGGATGATGTTGCAAACTAGGGTTTCGGTCGGAGGAGGACCAGGCGACTTGCAAAGGACCAGCTGACTGCGAAAGAGGGAAGGACCAGGCGACTGCGAAAGAGGGAAGGACCATGCGACTGCGAAGAACTAGGCAACTGCGAAAATGGATGCTGTTACAACTAGGTGCTGCGAACTAGGGTTTCGGGTTTCAAGGTGGAAGGCGACAACGGCGTAGGACATGACTGCGAAGATGGATGCTGTTGCAACTAGGTGCTACGAACTAGGGCTTCAGTTTCGAGGTAGAAGACGACGACGGCATAGAAGGTAAGGGTAGCTGACAGATTAGGGTTTGATACAAGGATTAGGGTTTGATATAAGGATTAAGGTTTGGAATCCTGCTCTGATACCATGTAAGCAAATAAAAACTAATATTATTACATAGTGAGTCAAAAGACTTGATTTACAAAGAAAGAATACATCAAATTTGTAGGCTATAGAAATCCTAATAATGGTAATAGACTAATTAGGAAACTAAATCATAATAATATTAATAATAATTACAGTATATTCTAATAATTTTGATAATGAAAAAATATCCCAACCATATATTCTCACAGTGCATCCACGGTCTCTCGCTCTACTTCTTATTCTTTGGAGTCCTCGGCTTTAGTCTGGTGGCCGTAATAGCCCCCGTGGTGGACGTGGCGGCCGTAGTTCTCGTGGTGGAGCTCGTAGTGGTGGTCGAATAGGTGGCTGCGGTGACCGAAAGTATTGTGGGGATACTAATTATACAAAACCATATTGTTCGCAAAAGTATTGCAAGCCAGGTTCTGCTCATCAGGTTACTGATAGTACTGTTCAGCTCCAGTCTCCCGCACCTTCAGCTTCTTCTGGTCCTGCCTCCTCTAGTTCTGGTTCTCATGGTTGACTTACTGTTCAACTTAGCAATCTTGTTTAGGCCTTGCGTACCGCTTATCATTTTTCCACTTCTACTGCTACTTTAGCTGATTTAGGTACTGTTGCCTGCAGTGCACTTCCGCTCCCTTAATGGATTATAGATTCTGGAGCTAGTTCTCACATGCCTGGTACTTCATTGTTGTTTTTTGATTTTACTCTCATCCACCATAATATTATTTTAGCTAATGGTTCTTTTCGTCCTGTCCGTGGCAAAGGTGTTCTTCATCCTCATCCATCCCTGGCATTACCCTCTAGTCTTTATGTTCTTGATTCTCCCTTCAATTTGCTTTATGTTAGTCAACTGACTAAAGCTTCAAATTGTTCTATAACCCTTTTTCCTTCTTGTGTTTAGTCAACTGACTAAAGCTTCAAATTGTTCTATAACCCTTTTTCCTTCTTGTGTTTTTTAGGACCTGCAGACCAAGAAGATTATTGGTTTGGGGCATGAGAAAGATGATCTCTATTTTCTAAAGACTAATCGTGCCTCTCCTCACACATCCTCTGCCTTGAGTGCCTCTGTTCCTCTTTTTCGGTGGCATCTTTGGTTGGGTCACTCTTCTTTAACCAAACCGAAGTTAGTTATTTCTCATTTGAGTTCTGTGTCTAGTTTAAAGTGTGAGACTTGTCAATTGGGCAAACATCACCATAGCTCCTTTTTTTATAGTAGTTATGGTCGTCAGTCTGCGTCTTTCGATGTAATCCATATTGATATTTGGGGTCCTTCTCGAACTCCTAGTAATAATGGATATTTTTATTTTTTTATCTTTGTTGATGATTACTCTCCTATGACTTGATTATTTTTACTGAAAAAACATATTTGAGTTGTCTCTTATCCTTACCAAATTTTTTAATGAGATTTACACACAATTTGGCAAACGGATCAAAATTATTCGCTCTGATAATGCTTTGGAATATATCCACTCTACTGTTGACTCCTTTTGCGTGGATCGTGGTATTATTCATCAAACTACTTGTGCCCATACCTCTCAGCAGAATAGTGTCGATGAGCCTAAACATTGACACTTGTTAGATGTTGCATGTACTTCGTTATGCCAAATGCAAGTACCCAAACATTTTTAGGTGATTCCATTCTCACTGCACCATTTTCCTTATTATACCCTATGTGGTGTTGAACAATCAGTCACCATTTTCCTTATTATACCCTGGTTCTCTGCCTTTTTCTCTCATTCCTCCGGTATTTGGTTGCATTGCCTTTGTTCATGTTCTTAATCCCTGAATTAATAAGTTATCTCCTCGAGCTCGCAAATGTATTTTTCTTAGGTAATTTCGCACTTGAAAAGGATATCGTTGCTATCATCCCAAGTCTCGCCAATATTTTGTTAGTGTTGATGTCACGTTCTTTGAGTAGACTTCCTTCTTTACTTCTGCTGGTCATGACTTGTCTTCAGACCTCCTCTATTGTCGTGAGGGGGATTTCTCCGCTCCTACGCTTCCTTTTCCAATCCCTCTCCCTGTCCAGGTACAATCTCCTCCTCTACAAGTGTATCAACAATCTCAGAATGGGCCGACTGTCTCTTATGGCCCGACCACATCATATTCCCCGTCTACGGTCCTTCCTCTGGTTGATGACCTACCTATTGCTTTGCAGAGAGGTAAACCTACTTGTACTCAACACCCTATTGCTCAGTACATTTCCTATGCTCATGTCTCTTCTTTTCTTCATTCCTTTGCTTGTGCCATATTTACAATTTTTATTCCTTCTTCTTATAAGCAGGCTACGTCATTAGCTAGATAGAAACACGCTATGGATGAAGAGATGAGTGCTCTTCATCAGAATCTGACTTAGGAGCTTACTTTTCTCCCTCCGGGCAAGTAAACAGTGGGTTGTCGTTGGGTGTATACTGTTAAATATCTACCATATGGTTTTGTTGAGCGGCTTAAAGCTTGCTTAGTGGCTAAGGAATACACTCAAACTTGTGGTATTGATTATTTGAAGACTTTCTCTCCTGTAGCTCGTCTAGATTCTGTTCGGATTCTTCTATCTGTGACAGTTGTTTTTTGCCGTTGTTTCAACTTGATATAAAAAATGTCTTTCTTCATGGTGATCTTCAGGAAAAGGTATATATGGATCACCCCTGTGATTTTATGATCTCTGGTAGTGAGAATATGGTTTATCGTTTGCGTAAGGCTCTCTATGGTCTAAAGCAGTCTCCCTATGCTTGGTTTGATTGATTTACTTATGTTGTAGTTGCATATGGTTTTCAATGCTCTTCTGCAGATCATTCTATTTTCTTCTGCCACTCCCTTAGTGGCACTGCTATATTGATCATCTACCTTGATGATAGCTGTATTTCTGGTAATGACTCTACTGTATTGTTGCCCTAAAACGCCATTTAGGTTAAATATTTCATACTAAGGATTTGGGTATCCTTTGCTATTTTCTTGGCATTGAGATTGCTCGCTCTTCTCATGATATATTTCTCTCTCAACGGAAATATGTTCTTGATCTTTTATCTCAGATTGGCCTTCTTGGTGCTCGACCAGTTGATACTCCTATGGATTCAATGGTTAAACTTGATACTAACTCTGGCGATCTCTTTTATGATGTTAGTCCTTATCGCCATCTTATTGGAAAATTAATTTATCTCACAGTTACATGTCCTGACATTACCTATGTCACTGGTGTGGTTAGTCAATTTATGCATGCTCCTCGCCAACCTCACTTTGAGGTTGTTTATTGGATTGTACGATACTTAAAAAGTGGACCAAGTCGCGGTCTGCTCTATAGGCCTTCTCGATCCTTGTTTGTGATTGGTTTTAGTGATACAGATTGGGTTGGCAGTCGCTCTGATCAATGGTCTACTTTTGGCTACTGCACCTTTGTTGGAGGAAACCTTGTTATTTAGCGTAGTAAAAAACAGGTGGTTGTTGCTTGTTCTAGTGCTGAAGCCAAATATCGTGCTATGGCACATACAGCTTCCGAACTACTATAGGTTCGCTCTCTTCTCGTGGACTTTGGCGTTCCTGTTTCTTCACCGATGTTGATGTATTATGATAATCAAGATGCTATTTTCATTGCTATTAACCCAATATTTCGTGAGCGAACTAAGCATATTGGGGTTGATTGTCACTTCATTAGCGATTTGTTGTTATGAAAGCACATTATCACTCCATATGTTTGCTCGAAAAATCAATTGGGCGATATTTTCATAAAGCCTTTATCTCGTTCCTCTTTTTAGCATTTATGCTTCAAACTGGCCATGTTTGATCTCTATACTCTAGCTTGAGGGGGAGGGTTAGAATAGTTATTTTATTATTTTTACCTTTGTGGTTTATGTCTCAAGAGTTGCCTTACACTTTTTATTATTTAATATAAATACTTAGAAGTGAAGGGAACAAAAGTAGAAAACCCTAAACCTAATTCTTTCCTTATTCTTTCTCTCTTTCTTCTTCTCTTCAAACCTTAAATCCTAAACTTTGAACTTCACTTCAACTGCCTCTATCCTAGGATGCAAGGTGGGATCTCATCCAGTCACTTATTTATTTAGGTTTGCCATCGCCAGCCTCCTTTAAGGCCAAGGCAATGTAGAATGGGGTGGTTGAAAGATTCCAAAATAGTGTGGTAGAATGGAAGCAATAGTACCTATCTTAACTGTAGCTGCATCACTCTTATCAAAAGCACCTTATCTAGCCTTTAGTCGTACTTATGGCACTAAACAATATTCCTATTTTTGTGACTAATATAGTTGAGTCACTTAAGCGGAATTTTCTGTGGGAAGGGATGGAGGAAGAGCGGAAATACTATATAGTCAGTTAGGATACAACCTGCCCTCTTGTTGAGAGAGGTGACTTGGCTGTATTTGACAAGAAGGATTTTAAAAAAGAAATGCACCTGACCAATCAGCCCATAAACTTAATGAAAACCTTGAATAATGATATAGAAAAATAAAAAAGATGAAAGTTTTAAGAAGACGACTAAGCTGACAATGGCTTTAAAAATTCAACAGCTTTGATTTTGGTACTTGTGCTTCCAAGTTCCAACAGCTTTACTCCTGAAACAAGACTTGAATGGAGGATGCCAGGGTTTCCTCAAAGTTTATGAGATCTCAATGAGAAAAGAGAGAATATTACTAAGAATTTAAAGAAGGCTAGCAAAAGAGATGAAGGAAGGCTAAGGTTGAAAAGAGTAACTCCGAGGATTGAAGATGGAAAGATCACAGAAGGGGTGATGTAGGAATTCAGATGCATTCTCAACTTGGCGAATAAGGTACGATATTATTTGGGCAATCTCCAAGGTTTTTTTTTTTTTCCGGGCATTGAAGATATGAGCTAAGGTGGTACCTAAATTAGGTATTTACCCCTTTTTACCACAAGGTCTTCTGGTTGACCATGTGGAGGGCCAATGTATGCCAGTCACCTGGGCAATGTGGCAGTCCAGGCCCCAGCACAACATCTAGATCTCCCAAGCTTAGTTTAGACATTTAAAAATCTGTACCAACCTCATCCGACCACAGAATGTAACTTAATACACATTTTATCATTATGTCATATTTCCCAAGTTAACCACCAAAATTTGTAGGGGTTAGGGGTTTTTCCACTATTTAATCTAATTAGCCTTCATGGTTTCAAGTTCTCAA
Organism: Heliamphora exappendiculata; assembly: GCA_034768845.1. Taxonomy (NCBI): domain Eukaryota; kingdom Viridiplantae; phylum Streptophyta; class Magnoliopsida; order Ericales; family Sarraceniaceae; genus Heliamphora; species Heliamphora exappendiculata. Next base: position 15,376,996 of record JAOTRH010000018.1, on the reverse strand, counting down.
AACTTATAAATTGCTTAAAACAGTACCTTAGGGAACAAGTTCCCTAGCTTCTCTCTAAAAAAACTCGGTGGTGACCAGAATAACTTCTAGCATCTTCTGATAAGTTGTTGCTATATTCTACTTATCAAAAAAAGGTAATGCCATACAAACAGAACTTCTCTACAGAATGTGTGTAGAGAATGATGTGGAATTTTGTGGTCATTTCATTTCAAACTAAAACAACTTCATTGTGACTCATAATTTCAAAAATACCACTGCCACAGTTCTCTGTTTTTCAATAATTTTGCCAAAAAAATGTTGCTAGATCCTTCTCTTTCTTCATAGTTCACAAATAATATGCTCTTTCACGACTTTGATTTCTGAGAATCTTGTGTAGAAAAGGAACAGTCTTACGAGATTCAGGCTACAATATCCCATTAGCTGATTTTTGCATGCAGAGATAAGTAGATTCTAGTAACTGATTTGTGAATGAACTCATCACTGTCCTCACTACCTCCCAAAGAATTAGCACAGATCGTTTTCATCAATATAAAACAAATGATGAAGTCCAAGCAACGAAAATGAACAATTATGATGAGAAAGTAGGACTCCTCATAGTTGCTAGCAAAAACAAAATAAGTTCTAAAAATCAACAGTTGAGATTGCTTACAATTTCATCAATCTCCCAACCTTCAAGCTCCAATGAAGGCCATAAATCAAGCATCAGGTGAGCAGCTGTCCCGCCACCCTGAAAGATTTTGACAAAAATTAACTTTTCCTACTCAAAACTTATTACTGTAGTCCATAGAATAGCATGGAAAAAAAAAAAAGGATCCCTGCATAATAGCAGAAATCATTTAACTACCAAACCAAAGATTGCAATGGGGCCCTGCGGAACAATAGCTGGCAAGCTAGCAAACTCATCCTGCATATTGAGATAGATCCCACGAAATCAGGCGGCAGAATTTAATTATAGGTCTATGAGGGCACACCACTTTTATTCTATTAAAAATAGAATAATACAATAGGTGCGGGGACGAGAAGTCCACCAAAAGAACAAGAAAAAAAAAAATCAACTACAACAAATCACACATCGCCCTCCAATATGCAGATGTCAAAAACAACAGAATGCCTATGAAAGCAGCATAAGAAACCGAAACCCAAAAATATGATAAATAACACACTATCCCAGAAAGAATTGATATCCGTAACTTTATCCTCGAATAACCTAGCATTATGGTCTAACCAAATTATCCAAAAAATTGTGAAAATAATGCAATTCAACAATCAATCAAAATCATTTCTAAACAATTTGTCGTAGCCACTCAAAAATCCACCATATGAAATAGTCTATTCCATAAAAAAGAAGGCAATAAACAATACAAAAATAAATTATCATGGCCATTCCCTACCATGAAACTATCCTCTAGGCCCACCACCTTAATTCTCTCAACCACTCTACCCAATATATCCACAACTAATGTAAAGAGAAATGGCAGGAATGGGTTGCCCTGTCTTAAACCTGTAGAAGCATTTAAACACGTGCATGCCTTCTCATTAACGATGGTATATATATTACAAGACAATAAGCATTCGCTAATCTACCTCCTCCACCTCGAACCAAACTATTTCTACATAACACAAAATCCAAAGAAAAAAAAAGCTATTCTACATGAACATATACTTTCTCAAAATCTACATTAAAAGTTACACCTTTGCCAGATCCTCCTTAATCTTCAACAACCTCACACTCCCTGAGTACCAAAAATAGTCTTCTCAAAACTACCCTTAATTTTTTCAACAAAACCTTACCCAAAACTTCGTACAATAATCAAATATCAAAATTTCGTTTTACTATGTTGTTTCTATTAGTGTGGAAACGGAAACATTTCGAAACGTTTCCAAAATATTTCGCAGACATTTCTAGTACTTTTTAAACGTAACAAAATTAGAAATATTTAAAAATATAATTTAAAATCTATATATTAAGGACTAATAATTGTTTATTTAAATATATAAAGATTTTTGTCGATATACACATAAAAGAGTAAGTCTAAAAGCATAAAAACTAATATTTTTATGAAATATTTAGTTTTATTCAATACAAGTGTAAATTATTTTTAAAGTGTAACTTTCGAACAAAATAAGCTGTAAAATTTTACTTAGACAATAGTAATACTGCTAGTATCGTTTTTAATAAATGAGAATTTAACCATCTATAATATTTTAAAATAAATCTAAAAATATTTATGAAAAAGTTTAAATTCCTTTCAATAAAACTTGTTTAGGTATATTGCATAATCTTTTGGTGTGTTTCAAAGGAAACACTATTTTTCAATTAATGTTTCGTATTGGTAGCTTAGGAAACGAAAACGTTTTGGCCGTTTCGATAGAAACTATTAGATAATTACTTATGTCTGTTGGGACTGTTTTGTAATTATCATAATGTCTCTTATATAAATATTGATGTGGTGTAGAGATTATAATTAAGTCTCATTACTTTCTCATAATAATATTCTTCTCTACTCTTCTCTCTTTTTTCTCTTCTTCTTTAACGCTAAATTGCTACTTTACAACTTAACATAGTATCAGAGCCTTTTGATCTTACTCTAGAACACCCTGGGAACATCAAAGACTTGATTCAGGGTGAACTAGAAGTGCTTACGTTAGCCTTATACAGATGACGCCAGTATGACGTCATCATTCGTATGGACCGATGTTGACATCATCTACATCGATCGACTCGTCAACACCATTTGAGATTTATGGTGATTTTTGTGAAATTGTTTACAACCGTCTGATGGATTTTTCAAATTATTGAATGATTTACCCTAGAGTGTAATTTGTTAATTAAAGCTCTAGATCTGTTTTTCGATTGTTCAAATCTCTTCAAGGGGTACCGAAATCATCTCTACAAAGTTTCTTTGACATCCATTGGTTGATTCGAACTCCATTGACAAGGATTCGAGCTTCAAAAAATCTTCTTGAACGATTTATGTCGTAACCACAAATTTTCAAAAGTTATTGAAGCTTTAATCATATTGAGGCTTAAGTTTTTAATTTCAACCAGGAAAGATATCAGAAAAAAAAACCAATAAATTACAATGAAGAAAAGTAGTAGTTACACCTTTGAAAAAGTAGAGCAAAATAAATCACTAGCAAAAACATTCATGACACGATGATATTAGGCAAGTCTGGCCTATACTCTCGTTGTTGATAGGAAAATCTGTGAGTTGTAACGAAAACGTGGATTGTAAATTGCAGGAAACATGCACTTTACAGACTTACATAATGGACCACAGCAGAGTTACATGCATGACTGGATCCCTAAGTTGTACAGATGAAAAGATACATGTGACAGAATTTTCACATACCCAATATGAATCAGTCCATTTTTTTCCTTTGTTATGAATGCTGTGAACATTATCTGCACCAGAATGGACTATAACTCAAAAGACATTCGATAGTAGTACTTTCCATCATATATAAAGAAAGAAGCACATAGTATCAAGACTAAATGTTGACCGTGATCTAGAAAAACATTTACATATTCTCCTCTAGGGCAAAGCCAGAATTCTTATTCAAAGGGGACGAATAATTATATTCAAGTGTTATTCAAAAGTTCTCTAAAAATATCGCTTCATAAGTTAAAATTTAGTGACAACAAAATAGAAAACAATTATCAATGGACAAGACACTATGAAATACACAATCATGATCCCCAAAACTAGAGATTCAAATAAAAATTTTACAGAATCATTACAAAAAACTATAAAATCATAATCACAATTCACAACATTTTAAACATGGATACACAATCAAAAAATTGGTCCAACAAAGCAAGGAGAGCCTAGAACAATTTATAGCAATTAGTAATAGGGTGATACTAATCTAAAAAAACTAACAAAAAATTGATATTTACCAATGACAAATAACAAAAACAAAAACAAAAAATAAGCACACAGTAGGAAGAATTGAAATAGGAAGAATTATGAAGAGTCCAAAGTTGCAAGTGTTACAAGGCATGTGAATAAATGGTAGATTGGTAGATTCGTAGTAATAATTATGTTGAGTCATCCATTTGTACCTAACATGGAGTCTTTTGTGATAAACTTGTTTGAATAAGTTTGGATAAGAGTTGTTGGGTTTTTACCTATAGATTAGGATGGATTAGGACTTGGTTTGTTGAGTAGATTAGCAGTTGAATTACAAAATAGTGATTTAGGATTAAAATGAGAGAAGAAGGAGATAGAAACAAAAGAGAAATAATAATAGAAAATTAGGGTAACAAGAAACAGAGTCAAAAAATAGCCACTATACCCCACAACATATATATATAGATATATGAGTCACACATAGATAATTACAAAATTACACAGTAAAGTATAAAATAAACTCTAACACTCCCCTCAAGTTGGAACATAGAGATCAAATATGCTCACAGCTTGGAGAGAAGTCTCCGAAATGAAGAACAAGCAAACGTTTTGGTTTAGGGTTTCAGCCAATTAAATCTCTGAGCGAAAATAGGGAGTAACAATGTGCTTTGTAAGTCTTGAATAAAGTGGCGGTCAATCTCAATATGCTTAATACACTTATGTAACACAGGATTATTAGCAATAAATATGGCTGCTTAATTATCATAAAACATCTCCGTAGAACGAGAAGACATGATGCCGAAGTCCTAAAGAAGATAATGAACCAACAACACTTCAAAAGTAATACGAGCTATAGCACGATACTCTGCTTCAGCACTAAAACGAGCAACAACATTTTATTTCTTATTAAGTCAAGTGACAAGATTACCGCAAACAAATGTACAATAGCCAGAAGTGGACCACCTATCAAAACAACTACCAACCTAATCAGCATCACTAAAGCCAATCATAGACAAATGATTAGACGAACTATATAATAATCCAATACCTGAAACACATTTCAAGTAGCGAAGTATACAACAAACAGCATCAAAGTGTGACTGATGAAAAACATGCATAAACTGGCTAACAACACCAACGGCATATGTGATATCAGGGCGAGTAGCCATAAGATAAATTAACTTCCTAACAAGCCGCAAATAACGACCAACATCTAGAAATGGTTCTCCCTGTTTAGCATCGAGCTTAACGGTAGAATCCATAGGTGTATCAACCAAACGAGCACTAAGAAACCTAGCCTCAGAGAGTATATCAAGAATATACTTACGTTGGGATAAAGAAATCCCCCAAGAGAAACGGGCAAACTCAATCCCAAGAAAGTAACATAGAACACCTAAGTCCTTGGTACGAAAATAATGAGCCAAATGTCATTTTAAAGAAGCTATACTAGTAGAATCATTATAAAAAATAATGGCATCATCAACATAAGCAATTAGCACAATAGTACCAGCAGAAGAACGAAAAACAAAAACCGAATGAACAGATGTGGAACGCTAAAAATCGTAAACAATAACAATAGAGCTAAAGTGATTAAACCAGGCACGAGGAGATTGCTTCAGACCATATAGAGCCTCACACAAGCAACAGACAAAGTGCTCATTGCCAAGCACAACATTACCAGGGGACTGATCCATATAGACCTCCTCCTGAAGATCACCGTGAAGAAAGGCATTCTTAGGCTCCGTTCGTTTCAACGTAAATTATTTTTTGGTAAAATATTTTACCTATTCTTCAGTGTTCGTTTAACAAAAGGTATGTAAAATAATTTTTTTAAGTGAAATATTTTACATGATAAGATGAAAATGTTTTCCTTTCAATAAATTGGTATGTTGTTTTCCGTTTTTTTAAGAGACGTGTCTTGAATCTGATCCTTCCCAAATTTGTTGCATTTTTTTGTCGATTTCTAAAACAAAGACGCATAAGCTAACGGCAGTGGACACTACTGTTTGGAATAACTTTTTTAAAGCTTTATTTATATGCCTTTTTTTTCGTCTTTAATGTTTTTTTCTCATATTAGTTCAAACAATAATACATTTTAGATTTCTCTCGTTATGAGAAATCAAAAATGTAAAAAAATGACTAAATTGTTTTTAAAAAAAATTTATATAAGACGAAAAAAGTCTCAAAAAGCCACTTTAAGACCTTTTAAAGGCTTTTTTTGTCTTTAGTGAATTTGTTTTACGTTAGCTCAAATAATGATACTTTTTAAATTTCTCTCATTACGTAAAACTAGAAAAGTAAAAATAAATGACTAAATTTTAAAAAAAAACTCACATAAGACGAAAAAAGCCTTAAAAAGCATTGTTAAGCCTTTTTTCATCTTTAATGAACCTTTTTTGCGTTAGCTCAAATAATTATACTTTTAAACTTATCTCGTTATGAGAAACCAAAAAAATAAAAACAAATGACTAATTTCTTTTTTTTTAAAAGCTTATATAAGGCAAAAAATCCTTAAGAAGGCTTTTTACGTTTTTTGTGATTTTTTTTACGTTAATTCAAACATTGATATTTTTTAAACTTCTTTCTTTACCAAAAATCAAAAAAGTAAACAAATGCCTAATATTTTTATAAAAAAAAAAAATCATAAGACGAAAAAAGACTTGAAAAAGCTTTTTAAGGCTTTTTTTTCGTTTTTAGTGATTTTTTTTACGTTAGTTCAAATAATAATACTTTTAAACTTTCTCTTTGCAACTCTAGACAAAACGACATATATTTTTAAATTTATTTTATAATGATGAATCGAAAAGGTACAAAATCTAGACCAAAAAATATAAAAAAATTCAAAGAAGACGAAAAAATTTCGTGAAGAAAAATTACATGAAAAGCTATCCCAAACAATAACAAAACTCTAAGAGATATCGAACCAAATCCAACTATTTTTCATAACTTTGTTATGGAAAATATCTTATTTCAATCTAACAATAAAAAACTTTATTTTGAAAATATTTTTCATGTATCAACCGAACACTATAAAATAAAAATGGTAAAATGATTTTTTTACAAAAATATTTAACACAAAAAATATTTTATGTTGAAACAAATGGAACCTAAATGTCAAGTTGATATAACGGCCAAGAACAACCAACAGCAATAGATAGAAGAATCCGGACAGAGTTAAGGCGAGCCATTGGAGAAAAAATCTCCAAGTATTCAATGTCGTAGGTTAACCAAACGCGCCTTAAGATGCTCAACAAAACCTTTTGGAAAGTACCTTATTGTATAGACCCAACAACATCCCACCGCTTGCTTCTCAAGTGAGAGAGTAGTAAGCTCCAAAGTTTGATTTTTATAAAGGGCACTTATTTCTTCATCCATAGCAAGTTTCCAGCCAGACAGAGACAACCTTCTTATAGGAAGTAGGAATAAAAATGGATGACAAGGTAGAAGTAAAAGAATGAATACAAGATAAGAAACGATCACAACACATAAAGTTAGCAATAGGATGTTGAGTGCATGCACGTTTACCTCGACGCAAAGCAATCGGTAAGTCATCAGAACTAAAAGGAGTGGAGGAGATAAGATCCTCTACAGGAGAAGATGAAGAATCCAAACCGTACAAGACGATGGCCCTATCTCGAGATCGCTGATAAACCTGCAAAGATGGGTTAGACGGGAAAGAGGATGACATAGGGAGAGATAGAGGAAGAGTAGAAGAGGAGAAAAACTCCCTCTCACCACAACATATGAGATTAGAAGAAAGTTGGTTACCAAAGGAAGTGAAGAAGGGAGTGGACTCAAAAAAGGTCATATCAACACTAATAAAGCATCATCGAGACTCCGGATGATAAGACCGATATTCTTTTTGAGTATGAGAGCATCTAAGAAAGACACACGTGCCCGAGGGGATAACTTATCATTACCTGGATCAAGAACGTGCAGAAAGGCATTACAACCAAAAACACAGAGTGATGGAGAAAAGTGGAGAGTTGGGAAATAATAAGGCAAAAAGAGATGGCGATCGAGAACGGAAGGCATGCAATTAATTAATTATCAAGAAAGATCACGTCACTCTAAAAGTGTTTTAGGACTTGTCTATAAAACAATAAGGTATAAGAAAAATTTAACAAATGATGGTGCTTTCGTTCAGCAACGTCATCTTGTTGAGACTCAAGTCTTCTGATGAATAATACCACGATTAACACGAAAGGAATCAACAACAGACTGCATATTTTCTAACGCATTAGCAAATTGAATAACTTTGATGCGCTTGCCAAACTGAGTAAAAAATTCATTATCAAATGTAGAGAGAACAAAGGATAATTCAGACCGGTGTTTCAACAAAAAAAGCCAAGTTATACGAGAGTAGTCATCAATAAAGATAACAAAATAAGAATATTCATTAGTACTTGGAGTTTAAGAAGAACATCAGATGTCTGCATGGACAATATCAAAGGACTCTGAATGACGGTGACGACTACAACTGGGAAAGGAACTACGGTGATGCTTGCCTAACTGACATGCTCCACACTCAAAATTGGACACATGATGTAAGTTGAGAATAACCAACTTAAGCTTAGCCACAGAAAAACTGCCTAAGAGAAAATGCCACTGAAGAGTTGAAATTGTAGGTTAAATTGTAGTACCCAAGACTGATGGAATATGGGAATGATAACCAGAATCAAAGTCAAGATAATAGAGCCCGTTCTTCTCATGCCCCGAAGCAATCATCTTCTTGGTCTTAAGGTCATGAAAAACACAAGTAGGAAAAAAGGTTACAGAGCAATGTAGAGATTTAGTTAATTGACTAATCGAAAGAAAATTAAAGGAAAAATCAGGAATATGAAGACTAGAAAATAAGACGAAACAATGAGAGGGGTGAAGGACACCTTGCCTGTGAACAGGTCGAGATGAGCCATTAGCTAAGACTATATGATGCTTAATACAGGTCAAATTAGAGAAAAGAGATGAATTACTAGACATGTGAGAACTAACGCTTGAATCGATGACTCAAGATGGAGGGGTAAGAGCTGCACATGCAATATTACCTGAATTAATTAAAGTAGTAGCAGAAAAGGAAGGCAGACCATCACACCATGTCCAAACAATCTCGCTAAGCTGAATCTGGAGAGCATCATGAGAACCAAAAGAAGTCTTTGTTTCAGCCATATTAAATCAAGTCAAAAGGAGACCAAATCCAAACACAACTCGACAAAATCAAATCACGAAACCAAATTTGATCAAAATAACTCAACAGAGCAAAATTGAGCCAAAAAAGGAAGAAGAATTGGAAGAGGCTACTGAAAAACTAATAGAAAGCCAAATCGAACCACACAAGAGCCAAAACAAACCAAACAATTGGGTTTGTATCAAAACAAGCAACTAAAGATCAAACCAAGGAGACGCCGACTTGTTTAATGGTTCAAAGATGAACCCAAACACCAAGATTCACCAAATCGACCACAAATCAAACCTACATATTAAGAATCGACGCCTATAGGATGGGTATCAATGATCGTAAACAAATTGTAAAGCCTCGATTGACAGATCGTGAACTAGGGTTTTGGTGTTCTTACGTCAAAAACCACTTAGATGATCAAATTGACTTTGAAACAGCAAATCAACACCAAATCGAGTACAGAACTTCTCAAACCATGAGAATCAGCAGTTGTAAACTAATCCTTGTCCATCAAAAGGTAAATCGTGACTTCCATAATGGAGCTAGGGTTTCGCAAGTCAACGAAATCGATGAAAAACCTTTTGAATCATCAAATCGAGCACTAATCTATCCTAAACTATGATTTTTGGCACCTTGAAGATGAGATCTGACCATCAAAAGCCATAAAATTTATCGTAATTTCCACATCTCACACTAGGGTTTTCGAAAATCGCAAAACATACGAAAAATCAAATGAACTACCAAACGACTTCAAAAAAATCCACAAAAATACCACAAATACCATGAGACTAAGGCGAATCGAGCAGTGTGATCACCATCTGTACAAGGGCTGATGTCAAACTAACGTCGCCGTATGCATGATGACATCACCCCGTGGCAATTAGCTTGCAATGATGCTTAAAGTTATTCGGCGTGTTCTAGGGTTTGACTGAACTGTTCCGATACCAAGTGGAATTATAAAATAGTGATTTAGGTTGAAATGAGAGAAGATAGAAACGAAAGAGAGAAAATAGAGAATTAGGGTAAAAATGAATAGACTCGAAAATAGCCTCTACACCAAACAACATATATATATATATATAATTCGCAGATAATTACAAAACCACCCAATAAAGTATAAATAAACTCTAACATAAAGAATGGAGAATAGACTGATGGAGTGATTTCGTTTCCCAAACTTTGGTGGAACCCATCTGTTCACTATAGGAGGTTGGTTACCTCAAATCTAACCATTACAATATACTACCCCATGTTTTTATTCTCACTTATTGGTCACAATAGGTAGAGGAAAGAAACAACGGTGGAAGGACAGAATTAATTCTCTAGAATTCCTTAAAGATTGTATCAACTTGGTATCAGAGCCATCCATGGAGGAGAATGGAGAATAAACTGATGGGGTGATTTTTGTTTCCCAAACTTTGGTGGAACCCATCTGGTTCACTGCAAGAGGTTGGTTACCTCAAATCTGACCATTACAATATCCTACCCCATGTTTTTATTCTCACTTATTGGTCACAATAGGTGGAGGAAAGAAAAAACGATGGATGGAGAGAATTAATTCTCTAGAATTCCTTCAAGATATATCAGCTTGGTATCAGAGCCATCCATGGAGGAAGATCGACGCCTCAAGCTCCTTGATCAAGTAGGTGCTTTGAATTCGGCCATGAAAGAGATGTTTGAAGCTATGAATACATGTCTTGACTTGCTCAACAACGATTGCGGTGTCACTTCAACCAGTAGGCATGGAAATGGGTAAAATGGTTCTCGAGGGGGTTCTATTAACTCAACAACTCCAAAATTAACCAAGCTAGATTTTCTCCGTTTCAATGGTGGGGATGATCCAAATAGTTGGATATGTCGGGCTGAGCAATTCTTGGCATTCCAACAAATGTCGAATGATGAGCAAGTTCCTCTAGCTGCTTACCACCTTGAAGAAGAGGCATAATTCTGATATCAACTAAAGCACACTAGCTCTATTTGAGAAGCATCTCGGTCGCGTTGAAAAAATTTCCCCAACTCAACAAGTCAGTTGTTTGTTAGTGGTCTGAAGGATTCTATTAGAATTGAAGTACAAGCTCTTCAGCTTACTAATCTTGTTCTGCAGTGAATTTAGACCGCCTTTATGAGGCTAAGCTTCAATCTCAACGCAAGTCAAACATATTAGTGTTAAGGATATATACTAAAAGCTATACTTTTATGTAATGAATTTTGGTATTGATTTTATTCATTAATATAATTTATTATTTTTATTTTAATGAAAATCTGTATGAGCAATATTTACACTTAATTTTTTATTTAATGGTATGCATGTAGTAAATGATCTAGTGTGTAGAGTTCGACTTACATACAAAAGATCAGAATATTAGTTCTTGTAGAATATAAGCCTTTTGTTCGCAGTCTTAGATGGAAATTGGGCACATTCAGTAGGACGACAGTACAGCGTGTTAATAGGTATGTCTTGATTATAGGGAATGGTGTAACTCCAACTCACTGTACCAGTACACTTTGTGTGTTTTGAACAAGACCATCTCAGGGAAATTATTTTTATAGTAACTGTATAAAATAATTAATACCCTATGGTTATTATCAGCGCTTATGCTCTTATTCCCGCAACAATTAATAGACATATATTTTTTGTTTGTTATTTTGGTTCATAAAAGAGTGAGATCTATTATAGGTCACTAAGCTCGGCGAATTGGATAGCAGCATTACGGGTATAGTAAATATTAATTATTAACGGAATCCACATTCCGGTATAAGAATTGATGATATCCCCTTAAGAAAACTTAAAATTTTGATTATGTCAAACCATGCAGGTGGATTTTGTATCTAATATATCACATAAATTAAGTGAAAAGTCTTAAAAAAATTGTAAGTATTCAATTAAATAAAATTGTCAATAATTTAATTCAATCGACGGTTATTGGTAATACGTGGGGAGATGAATAAGAATTTAATAACATAGAGCTCAAAATTATTTTTGAGATAAGACCGAAAGTATAATTATAATTCTTTAATGGCATGAATTGTAATTTATGGAATTAAGAATTTAATTTGGATTGAATTAAGTTTTTTCTAGTTACATAAGGAGCTCGAATCTTATTTACTTCTGAGGTCCCTGCAATAGCCTATATATATGCGTCATAACCCTCTTGACAGCCAGGGTTTCTTAATATTTTCGTGATATTGAGAGGCAATTGAGTTAGGGTTAGTCACGCAATTCAGAGCCCACTCTCTATTCATGATCGAGCATACGGGAATACGATAGAAGACTCGAGACGCATTCCAGTTCCTGCTCGTGTGTATCCATCTAGAAGATTTATGTTCGAGTGCTGAGACGAAATCAAACTAGAGAGATCTCGAAGGAATAATCCTTATTCCTCTATATAGGGTTTATCAGGTTCTTGTCTTTTTTTTGTATAATCCGTATGCATAGTCATCGGTTCCTAGGATTTCGTTTCCCAACAGTGGTATCAAAGCCTCTTTCATACTGCATAGGATTAAATTGAGTCATGTTGTCCGTATAAATCGATCCTTGCATGCTATGGGTTTCGGGTAAAACTAGAACTACGCTAACCTTTGTTTTGTTAATAGAATAGTATTAGGCTAAATGAAGGCGTTAGCCCCAATAGGGTACGCAACGGTTTATTTATAGAATAACAAGACCACATACGAAGATGTGGTGTGCTCAACCACACCAAATAATAATAATAATAAAGCTAATATAATTATAATAAAGCTAGCACCCCCCTCAAGCTGGTGCATATATATCTAACATGTCCAGCTTGTTACATATGTATCGAACCCAAGGACCTGAAACAGACTTAGTAAAGATATCCGCCAATTGCTCTCCAGTACGAACCGCACCGAACACGATCACACCATTCTGATACCCATGCCGAATAAAATAGCAGTTCACCTCGATATATTTAGTACGCTCGTAGAACACCAGATTCATGGCAATATACACTGCAGATTTATTATCACGCCAAAGTTTCGTTGGGCCATTGCAGGGATCACCCAACTCACTAAACAATTGACGAAGCCACAAAATCTCAGATGTGGCCAAGGCCATGGCTCGGTATTCTGCTTCTGCACTTGACCTCGAAACGACGTCCTGCTTCTTACTTTTCCAAGAGATAGGATTGCCACCGATAAATATAGAGAATCTAGAAGTGGACCACCGATCAATGGGGCATCCCGCCCAGTCAGCATCAGAATACCCTTCCATCATAGAGTGGTCGTGATCACCAAAGGGTAACCCCTTACTGGGATTACTATGGATATAGCGTAGAATTCTAACCACGGCATTTTAATGTGGGACCCGAGGTGCAGCCATGAATTGGCTCACCACACTCCCGGAAAAAGCTATGTCTGGTCTTGTCATTGTTGTCAAATAATTCAACTTTTCAACCATTCTCCTATACCTGTCGGGATGAGGAAAAACATCACATTCATCAAGAAGAAGTTTAACACTCGGGTCCATAGGTGACTCGACCCCCTTTGCGTGCAAAAACCCTGCTTCAGCAAGAATATCCAGTACATACTTTCTTTGGGAGATAAAGATACCCTTCTTACCTCGTGCCACCTCGACTCCAAGAAAGTATTTTAATTCTCCCAAGTCTTTAGTTTGGAACGGAGATTTTAGAAATTGCTTCAACGCAGAAATGCCCATTGCATCATCACCTGTGATAACAATATCATCAACGTAAACAATCAATAGAATACAATCAGCAGATGAGCGTCTATAGAACACCGTATGATCTTTGCCGAACTGTCAAAGACCAAACTGGTGCATAACCAGACTAAAGCGACCAAACCACACACGTGGAGACTGCTTCAAGCCATAAAGAGACCGATGGAGACGACAAACCAGCTGCGACCCCCCCTGAGCAACAAAACCGGGAGATTGCTCCATATAAACTTCCTCTTGCAAATCGCCATGAAGAAAGGCATTTTTCACGTCAAACTGGTACAGAGGCCAATGGCGAGGGGCAGCCAAAGACATAAGCAGGCGAACAGATGCCATCTTGGCGACGGGAGAGAAGGTCTCAAAATAGTCAACCCTATATGTCTGAGCATACCCCTTGGCAACGAGACGGGCCTTCAAGCGGGCAAGAGAACCATCAGGATTGACCTTGGCCGTAAAGACCCATTTGCAACCAATAGCCTGCTTGCCTGCCGGAAGAGAAACGAAGGACCAGGTAGAAGTGGATTCAAGAGCGTGCATTTCCTCCAACATAGCACCCCGCCAGCCAGGGTCAACTAAGGCCTCGAAAACAGTGCGAGGAATAGTGACCTGGTTGAGAGTGGCGATACAAGTCTATAAGGAGACGGAGAGGCCCTTACAGGAGGTAGTATAGATAGGATGATTCCTGTAAGTGCAATAAGATTTTCGAGTAGCAATTAGAATATCGCGAGCAGGGGAAGAAACACTTACCGTGAGAAGAGGATCCGCAGATGAGGAGATTGGCTCAGTAGAGAAAAGTTCCAAGGAAGCTGAAGGAGAAGGTGAAGAGGACCCCTCAGTAGGAGAAACATATGCAAAAGATGACAAAGGCAAGCAAGACACTAAAAAATCAAGATGTTTAAGATCAGACCGTCCACTCCCCGACACAGCCGAATCTGATGCAAAAAAGAAAGGAGTAGACTCCACAAAGGTAACATCCCAGGACACAAAGAACTTGTGGAGAGATGGACAAAAACAGCGATACCCCTTCTGAGTCTTCGAATAACCAAGAAAAATGCATTTGACAGCCCGAGCATCCAACTTCGTTTGCTGAGGATGAGCGTTACGAACATAACAAAGGCAGCCAAAAATTCTCAAGGGTAGAGAGAAAAGGCTTGTGGCAGGAGAGAGGACCGCCATTGGAATTTTACCACCAAGGACCTGAGATGAGAGACGGTTAATTAAGTAGCAAGCAGTTAACACGACATGTCCCCAGAAGTGCTTAGGCACGTGCATTTGAAACAAGAGAGCACGAGCAGTCTCCATAATATGACGGTTCTTGCGCTCAGCGACACTATTCTGCTATGGGTAGCTGGGCAAAAAGTCTGATGAATAATACCATTAGTGGATAGAAAAGTCTTCAGCTAGGTGGAGAGATACTCGCCACCATTATCACTGCGCAAACATTTAACCTGAGCCTAAAACTAGATTTTTACTTCCATACAAAATGAGGAAAAAATAGATGCTACTTCAAATTTATGTCGCATAAGATATAAGAAATTCACACGAGAATAATCATCCACAAATATGACATAATAACAAAAACTAGAAACAGACTCTACTGGACACGACCTCCAAACATCTGAATGAACAAAAGAAAAAAGAGTCGAAGCTCATTTATTGACCCGAGATAATAAAAGCATACGCAGGTGCTTTGCCAACCGACACGACTCACACTCAATATGAGAAATAGAGCAAAAACTAAGACACAGACTATGTAAACTAGATATAAATGGACGCCCCAGACGGCAATGAGCCTCAAAACTAGGAGAGAGAACTGAGCAAGCTGTAGCAACCACCTCCTCCACCAAGTAAAACCCACTAGAAACTCGACCTCTACTGATAATCTTCCTCGTCCTAAGATCCTGAAAAACAAAGCCATCAGGATAAAAAATCACACAATAGTTGAGATCATTAGTGAACTGACTGACAAATAATAAGTTAAATAGATTTTCAAGAGTATGTAAGACATTAGGTAAGATTAAGGAGGGTGTGAGAGTAGCGACTCTACGCCCCTTAACTGGTAAGGAAGATCCATTAGCCACAAGAACACCACGATGGCTTGGAGTTACCTGATAATCAAATAATATACCTGTTGAACCAGCCATATGATGAGAGGCACCTGAATTAATCACCCAGGAAGATGGAGTAGTCGCCATACATGCACTAGGATTACCTGCAAAGGTAGCGGCAGCAGGAGCGCAAGGACTAGGGCTAGTAACTTGAGGCTAAACATACTGCTCATATTCAGCTAGGGTCATCTCTACAAGTTGCTTCTGAGAAGAGGAAGACGAGTCTACTTGGGGGTACTCAGCAATAGCATTAGCCACAGAGGACAGTCGTCCATGTAGTTTATAACACTGACTACGAATATGGCTCTGGATCCCACAATAGTGGCAAGAACGAGTCTCACGAGCCCCCCCACCGGTTTGACCACCATCACGACCCCTACCACGGCTACGGCCACGAGTTCCATTGCCTCCTCAAGAAGCAACAAGGGTAGACTGAACATTAGCATCAGAGGAAGGCCGGGTGTCGTCACGGCGTATCGAACGACTCACCCGACAAAACAATCTCAGATAATGTAGGAATTTCCATCCCAGCAAGAATCTGGGAACGAGTCGCGTCATATTCAAGATCCAAACTGGCTTAAAAAGCACACGACGAGAATCTGCATTTGCTGTTCCTGAAACTTACTGATAAAACTGGTGAATGGAAGAAGCCGATCAAACTCGTCGGCAAGCATTTTAAATCCCATAAAGTGCTCCTGAAGAGGATGACTAGCCTATTGCGAGCAGAAGAAGCCTTGCATCACATCATAAAGGCGCGATAAATCATTTGTGGAGGCATAAATGTCCTTTAGAGCCCCCCAGATTTCTTTTACCGTATCGGCACTAGCAACCAAAATCTTGACACTACGGTCCATGGAATTCATAATCTGACTGAAGAAACGAGCATCGTCTCGTATCCAAGTACGATAAATAGGAGAACTAAGATCAGGGGCATCGTCAAATAAGTGGGAATCTAATTCCATGCCTTGCAAGGATTTCAACACATTCGTCCGCCACAAAGGATAAGCAAAAGCACTGTCATGCTTCTCATCGACAAGCCGAGTAGAAAAAGAGAACACCTCAATTCTAATTGGTTACCCAGTATCCGTAAGAGACTCAGCAGTCTCAGAAGTCCAGGTAGCAGACCTATCGCCCTCCGATGACATTCTTGTTCAAATACCAAAGAACCCACAACCAGACAACCCTCACTGCATCCACGAAAATTGGGCGGCATAAAACTTGGCGGTGAATGGAAAGAAAGCCATTGTCCGGATGAATGAAGGGACACCGTGAGGGAGACAAAAACACGGAATTGCTGAGACCGGTGCGACTGTTTCGGCAACCGACGACTTTTTTGGCGACTTGACTAGGTTTTCGGTGACTGTTTAAATGGTCAAATACTGTTTTTGGAACACGATCGATGACTTTGGTGATTGTTTAGTGCCTTTTTGGTGGATTTCAGCGACTGGTAGGGTGGCGGCAACTGGTGTTGGCAACGTCAGTGGTTGTCGGCGACAATTGTGGACTGGTTTGGGGGTGTCGGTGCCAGAGGTGGTGGTTTTGGTGGGTGTCGGCGCCAGGAGTGGTGTGACGAGAGGCTGTGAGCCTCGCTGAGAAGTCGACGAGAGGCTTTGAGCCTCGCTGGAGAGGCGACGAGTGTCGACGAGGCTTGCTGGGTGTGCAACAGTGAGCGGCAAGCCTCGCTGCAGTGTCTGGCTAGGGTTTCAAAGGTTCTGTAGTGATGCGGCTGGGGTTTTAACGACTGTTGGTGGATCTTGCTAGGGTTTTAGAGATGCGGTGGTGGCTGTGGGTGGTTGCCAGGGTTTCAATGGTGGCGGCAGTGGCTAAGGTTAGGGTTAGGGTTAGGGTTAGGCTCTGATACCATGTTAATAGAATAGTATTAGGCTAAATGAAGGCATTAACCCCAATAGGGTACGCAACGGTTTATTTATAGAATAACAAAACCACATACGAAGATATGGTGTGCCAATCCACACCGAATAATAATAATAATAAAGCTAATATAATTATAATAAAGTTAACATGTTTTGCAGCGTTCTATCCGACCATTATGGTCACACAGATTGTATGTTTTTTTTTGTGATTGTTTTCCACAATGTTTGTTCGTGGTACTTATTTAATATGTTCGTGTAGACATATGATCTATTGTAATATCCTTTTTTCCGTAGCATATGAATATAAACTCTTGATATGGAGGCATAGGATCAATTATTGTAACCCTAACAGGTTTGATCGGTGAAAATAAGACCATAACCATAAAAGCGTGTTGAAGAATGAAACAGTCACCAATCCAGCGTAGAGAGAATACTGTAACCCTAACAGCATGTTGAAGACGTAGAACAATCGTAGTGAAACGGTGCAGTTTTGATACGGATCGGAAGCACAAATTGCCGATTTTATAACATATTTAGGGTTTCGACGTGATGAAACGGTGCCTAGCTTCGAGGGTGCTGCCCCCAAGCCCCCGTCAAGGCACTGCCCTTGAACCCTGCAATTTGACCAGGCAGGTCAAACCCTGTGCCGCTCATCGCAAACAAGGATGAATTGGGATCAAGAGGCGACTCAAAAAATCATGATTTTCATATGACCATAATAGCTAGAATTTCTTATTTATTTATTTTATGACATTTGTGTATGGCTTTTATTACCATGTGAATGTTTAATCGTTGAACATGGATAATAATATTTGATATAGATCGCATGTTTGGCTATGTGTTTAATTTATATAAATTTATAATTACAAAACTGTTTATATATGTGCTACTGAAAAATAAAATTAAAATTCTTGATTTTTTATTTAAATTTTATTTTTTCATAAATTATGAGAATTTAAAATTTTATTAGTTACACATATTTTAACACCTAAAGATGGAATAATTTGAAATCTTTGTAATGTGCTATTTATTTCGAATTATGAATTTGTCAAAATTAAACATGTTTTTAATAACCCTCACAAGATCCTTTTAATAATTAAGTGGGTGAGGGAATTTATCATGCATAAATCCCATGGTCTTTATCACTAGTTTGTAGTTGATATAATTAATTTTGTGTGTAGGTCTTAGCACCTTCATCCATATCAGACGAAATTAATTATGGAATCACCGGTACAAATCTCTTTAAGGGTTAATCCTGAAAAATTATTGGTGTGGATCACTTCTCCATTTAAAAGGTTTACTACGGGACAATTGATCTGGAATTAAGAGATGGTATACAACTTGGCTATAAATAACAGTATCCTCTCCATTTGAGTTGCTGCTATTATTTGTAAGACCAAAGCTAAGTTAGTTGTTTAATTTTACTTGGCACAGTTTGTTGCCTAGATAGTAAAATTAATAGGCAATAGCATGTCTGGACAAATGATAAATAGTAAACGACCTTCTGATCCAAGCATGCTATTTACGGTGTGCCAGGCTGTTGGCAAGTTCTTTTAAAAAATGGTAGAGAGAACCAAATTTTAAAAAGAATTCAAAATTTTTATTGCTCATCATAATTTTTTTTTAATTATATGATCCTCGGATTTTAAAATGACTTTCAATCACTCGCCACTATACTCAAAGAAAACAAACTAACTGAACCAAATTATATTGACCGGAAAAGAAATTCAAATATTGTTATGACTGCAGAAGAATACAAATATGTGCATACTGAGATTTGGCCACCAAAACCCGATGGTGGAGCAACCGAAAAGGAAGCCCAACCTTATCAAAAGTGGCAAAGGCTAATCAGATGGCTCAATGTTACATTCTGACATTTATGTAGAGTGTTCTGCAACATCAGCATTAGTCTATGCCAAATGACTACAGCATGATAATGAACCTCAAAAAAATGTTTGGGGATCAGGATCGTGCTAGGTAGGTGGCCATGAAATCTCCGATGAACACAACCATCACTGAAAACACCCCAGTAAGGAATCATGTTTTGAAGATGATCGATCTTCTGAATGAACTAAAGATCCTTGAAGCTGAGATCGATGGGGAGACCCAAGTCGATATCATACTCCAATTACTGCCTAAGTCCTCTGAGCAGTTCTACCTCAATTACAATATGAACAAACTACATTTTACATTGGCAGAACTACTTAAAGAACTTTAAGCAGCTGAAGGCGTCCTTAGGAAGCCAATTAGTGCCCTTGTAGCTAAAAAAGGTTCTATTTATAAGCCGAAATGCAAGAAGTAAAAAGAGGTTCATAAACAGGGTGCAGCTTCTAAGGCAGTTCGTGGGCCTCAGGCTGGAGTGAAAAATCCCAAGGGTAAATATTTTCCCTACCACCAACAGTAGAAGAAGTAATGTCCGGTTTATCTCAACAAGGTGAACAATCAAGATAAATTTCATTCACTAGTTGTTGAGACATGTTTAGCAGTATTATCTACCGGTACCTAGTGTGTAGATACAGGAGCCACTAATCATATTTGCACTTCTTAGCAGGGGTTTCCAGGAAACCAGGTAGCTAAGTGATGGAGAAATTCATTTACATATGGGTAATAATACAAGAGAACCAGCAGTTGCAGTAGGAGATGTTACTCTCAATTTTGGTAGAGAAAGGAATTCAATTTTAAACGATTGTCTTTATTCATCTTCCATTAGAAGAAATTTAGTTTCAGTTTCTAGATTGATAAAGGATGGATATTCTGTTTATTTTAATAACTCAGTAATTATTAAAGTCAATAAACATTTTATCTGTTCTGGTTCATTGATGGATGATTTTTATATTATTACTCCTATCTCTCTAACATTGCAACTCAAAGAATTGAATAGCACTAATAATTTACCATGTAAGATAAAGGAACCTTCTCAAATGAACCAAACGTATCTTTGGCACTTATGCTTAAATCATATCAATCTAAAACGGATTACAAGACTAGTTAAAAATGGACCATTAGGTTCATTAGAAGTGTAAATCCTGTTTAAAAGAAAAAATAAATCTAATGACCAATGGATCATTAGGTTCATTGGTTCACTCTGATTTTGGTGGACCCATGACTATCCGGGCTAGATGTAGCTTCGAGTATTTTATCACTTTAATAACTACTCAAGATATGAATTCATTTATTTGATGCATCGTAAGCCCGAATGTTTTGAGAAATTCAAAGAGTATAGGGCTGAAACAAAGAAACATCTTGGTAAATGTATTAAGACACTACTGTCTAATCGTGGTGGTTAGTACCTCTTGGAAAAGTTCATGTACTATTTATCAGTAACTGAGATCACATCCCAATTGTCTGTGCCCGGTATGCTTCAACAGAATAGTGTAGCAGAAAGAAGGAATAAAACTCTTATGGGTATGGTGAGACCTAAAATGAGTTTTTCAGATTTACCTAATTCATTCTGGGGATATGCGTTAGAAACAGTAGCTTATATTCTGAACTTGATACAATCTAAGCTAGTACCTACTACTCCCACAGAACTGTGGCAGGTTCAGATTTGGGATAGTCCAACACATGTGCTAAAAGGGAACACAAATAAGTTGAAATCAAGAACAGAAGTCTGTTTCTTTGTTGGGTATCCTCAAGGGATGAAAGTTGGTTTATTTTATAGTACAAAGAATCAGAAAGTTATTGTTAGCACTAATACCCGATTCTTAGAAAAAGATTAGGTGATGAACCACAAGCCCAAAAGTAGAATTGTTCTAGAAAAGGAGAAAGACCAGTACAAACTTCTCCAACACTAGTAGTATAAGAAGCACTACAAGAAAGTGTCATCGATATCCTATTCCCTCATCGTAGTAGAAGGATTATCGAGACAAGTGCATATCCTGAACCAGCTCTTGATGCTACCATCGACATGCTAGTTGCACAACTAGAGCAACATGTGGATGATGGTGCACAAGGATCAATATCAGCATAACGTATCACTGCTAGTGCACAGCCACAGGTCGTGCTTCGTCGTAGTGGGAAGGTTGTTCATCAACCTGATCGGTATATATTCTTAGGAGAGTCTTATGACAGGGTCCCTGATGAATTTGATACCGAACCCTGTAACTACAATGAAGTACTCCAAGATAAAGTTGTAGAATTTTGGTAAAAGGCTATAAAATCTGAAATGGAGTTTCTGTACTTCAATCAGCTATGGGATCTTGTAGAACCACCCAAAGGGATAAAACCCATTGGATGCAAATGGGTCTATAAAAAGAAGAGATGAGCATACGGGAACGTAGAAACCTTTAAGAATAGGCTTGTTGCGAAAGGGTTCACTCAGAAAGAAGGGATTGACTATGAGGAGACCTTTTCACTCGTAGTCATGCTGAAATCTATCCAGATTCTCTTAATCCCTTGCAGCTCATTTCGATTAAGAAATTTGGCAAATGGACATCAAGACCACATTTTTTAATTGAAATCTTGACGAGTACATTTATATGATGCAACCAGATGGTTTCATAGCAAAGGGCCAATAGCACATGTTGTGTAAGTTTAAGAAATCCATTTATGGACTTAAGTAGGCATCTAGGTCTTAGAACGCTCGTTTTGATCAGGCTTGTCACGACCCATTTTAAAACATGACGTCCGTGACCGGCCAGTGAGTCAAAACCCACCACAGGCCTCTTTATCTTTCCTTAACATTCTTTCCTTATTCTGAGTTATGACTACATAAAGAAAAAAATAAAACTTACTTAAATATATCCAAGTGCAAAAATAGATATATTAAAATATTTCCAACTAAAAATTCTCCAACATAAATTTCCAGAGCATTAACTATGATAACAATGTTCCAACTAAGAATTTATTCTAAAAAAACAGAAGAAAAACAAATGACAAGTACAAAAAATGAAAAAAAAAAAAACTTAAACTTCTTGTTCTTCCAAAAAACTGAATTCTTCACGCTTTCAAGTGTCACTTAAAATTGTTCAGCATCCATTAGCAATACTAGTGTGAATTCAATGATATCGGAATTATTAATTATGACACAGTGTTAGAATAATATATATTAAACGGTTTGCCAGAATTTGGTAGGGACCGACCCCACATTTAATACAGTAGACATGATCATTCCTTAAGTCACCTGGCCGTGACCCCACCCTTATTGTTTCGCCTCGCTGGTACGTTTAACGTCTCCCAGCGCCGAGGACACCGTTTAACCCATCATTCTATCATTCATTTATATCATTCATTCATTTATGTTTATTTATATCATTTCATTCATTTATTCATCATTTTCAACATTCACGTGAAATAAAAACTAATCATCAGAGACTCACCAGATATAGCAGAAATTAATTGTGATTCATCAAAACTCCAAATCTAAATAGAAAGTGCAAAACAATATTTTAGTCATTCAATTCTTTTTAATTTTGGCATTAAAACTGTATTATTATTTCTTTAAAAAAATTGTTAATATAGTATATTTATAATTATAAGATTTAATTTAAATTATTGCTACAAAACTTATTTCCTTAAATTTATTTGTTTTGAAAATGTTTTTCTTAGATTTAATTTTAATTTAAAGAAAAATCTTACAATTTAACTTATTTATATTTTAACTCAAAGTCCATAAAATATATTTATGTATTTATTTTCTTTTTAACTTAGATCATTTTATTAAACTCTAAAAATTCATAAAG